>PVIA01018765.1:0-11968 GCA_004024845.1 Tonatia bakeri | reverse complement strand
ACAGACCTGCCCCTCCCTCCCTTCACCCCAGAATCTCACAAAGAGCGCCCCCTGGTTGCAGCGGAGGCACACACACGGAGGCCTGAAAAGCAGCAGTTCCAAAATCCGGTTCCGGAGGGTGCGCCAGTGGAGGGCCAACGAGCAGCAGGGGCTCCGGGAAGAAATGTGAAGACAGACAGCAGCCAATTTGCTGTGGGGGTCCCCATGGGGACCAGGGGGCCACATAGCCAACCCCGCAGTCACTCACGCAACACATTGCCCGGCCGCTGTGAGCCTCTCTTCTAGGCAGAGCATGGGTTGGATGGTTTTTTGCTGTGTTTCGCCGCAAGGTTTCCCATCTCTCAGCACACGCATGTTAGCTATTTGGAGGAAAGTATGACTGCGGGTGTCTCACGACCAATTCATACACACAGCTATTAGAAGCGTCTTGTTTCGTGAACAGTGGAGTGTCAACCCCAAGGCTGTGCTCCAACGCAAGTGGTGGTGAGTCTGCGAACCACAGTCTATCCTTGCATTATTACTGTGTCGTCTTCATGCGAACAACCGTAAACCTGTTTTTGCCCTGCCCTGCAGGTATTTTTATTATCGCTGCAAAGAAAATGAATAATTTCATTTTTGCTGCTATGCTTTTTAACTTCATTTATGATAGCACTTAGCATGTTTTCACATTCAACAGAATGAACTCTGAAATCATTATTTTATTCAACGAATTGAGTGGAAAAGAGAAAAAAATATATTGGAATTAACTGATAAAAACGGCATCACTTAACTGTCAAGTTCTTCTGCTAATGGAGCCAGCATTTCGGCCGCGGTGACTGCAGTGCTTTTGTATACGTGCAAGGAAGAGATCTATTGCAAAACAAGCGACATTAATTTACAACACTCTTTTGCCTTAAATGAAATGCCACACACTTTCCAGAGTGCTGGATAAACACATTTTATTCAGCTACATGGGCCATATAATCAGCTTTAGGCTCAGTCTTCTTAAAATAATTACTTTCCTCTGAAGGTGGAAATAGAAAATTGAATCTTGTTAAAGCCACCACAAATTATTCTGATGCGATTATTGATAACACGCTTCGTTAATAAGACCAAGAAGGCCTGGGGAATCCTCAGCCCGACTGGGGACCGGGACGTTGGCAGCCATGTAAGCCCATGGCCAGCCCACGGAGTGGCCCTGCTGTGACAGCGCCAGGAACGTGTGTGGTAATCACTGTTCTCTAGGTCAGGTGGCAGCTGCCGGGACACAAGTGTGATTTGCCTGGCCATCGTCACAACGAGACTGGCTTTGCCTAATAAGTTCCCTATTAACTCACATGTAAGATATACATACCATTTTTTCCATTTCTTTAAATCAGTTTCTCTGACAATCTCTGTGAAATCTATTGGTGCCTCGTGCCTCAGCAAGGCACCAACAGTGCCGTGGTTGGCAGCGTGTGTGTGAGTGTGAGTGATTGTGTTTGGTGTCAGGATGGGAAGAATACATGTTGGTGTCGACCAAAGATTTGGTACCATCTTTGGAAGGGCTATAAGGACAAACTGCCTGGGTCCCTCCCCTGGATGCTGCCAGGGGCAGATCGGGAGCCAATGTGAGTCTCCACTGAGCATGAGGAAACTCAGTGTCGGTGACAGAGCACGTCACGTCAGGTGCAGTCACTGCGAGTGTTCTGGGGGCTGCAGACAGTGGCAGGTGTGAGACAAAGCAAGCAGGTGACCTGGGCTGGAGGACAGGTAGCCCTGAGTTGAAAGAGTTGGACTGTGAGTGTGAAAACATGTTGTGTTTCCATCACGGGTTTTCTTGTTGATAAAACGCATCAGAAATATGTAATCAACTACATCGTAATTCTAAGAGATCTCTTTCAAATGAGAGCTACAACCCGAGCTGGAAACAAGCCACTGCGTAATCGTTCAGTCCGCATCAGCACTTTGCTTTATTTGGCATCCAGGCGTCTGCGGCGTCCTCCTCCTTTCTTCACGGTGAAGCGTCCGTTCTATATTAAACCCCGTCGGCTGACTGCGGACTCTTCACTGCTGCGTCCTCAGTGATGGGGCCTTACGGACACTTCATGTGCAGTGCCCAGTGCTGTCCAAGAAACACGGCTGTCACGCCATCGATGTTTCCTGAGCTGAAATGAAGGCACAGTCAAGACTGAGCGAGACGTGGAAACCAGAGTTGGTTCGAATCCCCACTTGCATGATGCTGCTCATTTTTCTGTCTTTGCATTTTTCTTCTGTTCTGTGGCCACTCCTGTTCTTCCTCTCTCCTGGCCGGTGGTGACATGGTCCCCTCCTCTGCTCCAGCTCCCCAGGAACTTGGGACCTTCCCCCTTTGGCTTTGCCTGAACCAGTAAAAGACTCTTCCCCTTCCATCCACGCCAGTCCGAGAAGTGGTCACAGCACCTCACACTCCACTGTTCCCATTGCGTCAGACTGGGGACAGCTAACAGGATTCAGGGTTGAATGTACAATATGTTTGCTATCACACACCTTTATCCACACACAAGCAGAGCAACAGAGCTCCTTCCTAAACATTGGGTGTAACAACATAATAAATGCTCAGCACTAATGAACGGCGGTCTTGTAAATCTGCTAATTGGAATATGTTTGAAATTTAAAAGTGAAGACAGTTCTTCCCTTGCCTCCTCCTAATCAACCACGAAATAATGTGGACATTGAAACATAGGTGGACAGTGTGAACCCTGACAGGCTTTTCAAAACTACCAGTCAGTCGCTGTCACTGCCAGTCGGTAAGAGAATAAAACCGGAACGGGTTCAGAGCATCTGCACAAATGGTCCGTCGGCTGGTTCAGAGCAAAAGCATCATGAGCAGCTGCCATGAGAAAGGGGGACTTCGGCCCGGTTTCTGATGCTCTGCCCAGAGCGACAGGAGGGACCATGGTAAGTGTGGCCTGAGCCCGGGCTGCATTTCTAAAAGGAGTGAGTTTGTTCAGAGACAATAATTCGACAGGAGAATTACCACAAGAAGGATGAAGAGCTCTCAGCTGTGGAGGGACATGACCGAGGAGGGCAAGCAGAGCCAAACGGTGCAACCAGGAACCCTCCGCACTCTGCCTCCTCACCCGCCCTGGACCTCCATCTGCCCCCGCTCCTCCTCGTTCCTTCTGGGTCTTTACACCCTTCGTTTGCCTTCTCCATGTGCAGATGCTCACCCGGTGTTTATTTATTTATATTTTAACTGAACTTACTGGGGCGGCGTTGGCTAATACAACTGCACAGGTGTCAGGCGTACATTCTGCGCACGTCATCTGTACCTTGCATTGTGCATTCACCACCCCAGGTCAGTCTCCCTCCACCGCCACTCACCCAGCTTTGCCCTCTCCTGTACCAGCCTCTCTCTCCCCTCCCCTCCCCTCGTCTGCAGAGTGAGGCTGCTTCAGGAAACACATTGCATTGTGGGCGTATCCAGGCGGGGGCTGTGACGGGGCCAGGTCTCTCCTGTCTGCCCTTCAGACCGTCTGTTTCCCCTACTTCCTGCCCTGGACACTGGTCTTGGGGAGTCCAGAAGACAGGCCCTCCGGCGCTTGCAGCCTCTTGGTTTGTGCACCAGAGGTCACAGGAGGGGAAGCAGAGTCAGGTGGCCCCTTCCGCCAGCTGCCTCCCTGTGAGGCTGCTGTGTCCCTGGACTATCAGCAACCGTCCTCCTCTCGGCTGCTGCCTCGATTTATCTCCTTCCACCAGGAGGAGTGTGCCAGCCACCGCTCTGACCTCCCTCCGCCCCGTCCTTCAGACCAGGGACAGAAACAGCTGAGCTACCACTTGGCCAGCTCTCCGAACTACACCCTGTGGTTTCCCTACACCCCTGCTACTCTAAAGAGTAGCTCTACTACTGCAGATAAATGCTCTGGATTTCCCCAGTTGCAGAGGGACCTCTGTTTCCCACTGGGACAGTAGCTGGTCCAGCGACCCTTCTCCTGCTGAAGATTTAGACACACCTTTGAAATGGCCCTGGTCGGGTCCCTTGTCCCTGCTCACCAGGGGAGCTCCCTGTTCTCAGTTCATTGCCTGCTCGTTCCGTACTTTTTAATGTAAGTATTAGGATAGTTCTGTGGCTTACTTTTTCATGCTTTTTAACTTTTTGTCTCTGTTTATTCTCTACGTATTCTTCTAAAACTGGACCTGTTTTACGCAACTTTACACAATTCCAGAGATTCCTCCGCATTATTGCCGATGGCACGTTTGCGCTGCTGCATTTTTTCCATCCGCATCGTATCCTCCTTGAGTCGTGCATGTTCTCCGCTGTTGACGGACATCTGTTTGTCACTGTCACACGCCGTGCAGCTGCAAGGCTGCCTGCCTGGGTCTCCTGGAGCACATGCCTCCGCAGGGGCACTGCCAGGGTGGCAGGCAACAGCCTGTAGACGCCTCCCACTTCACCGGACAACGAAGAGGTCTCCTCCCCAGAGACTGTGCCAGCAGAAGGACATGGCAACGCCCAGACCCTGCCTCCTGTTCAGTACTTCATATTGTCTGGCTTTTACATTTTTACAGAGTTCGTCCACGTAAGAGTGTTTTTATTGCAGATTTAATCTGCAGTTCCCTTGAGAACTAATTAGGTTGCAAATCTTTTTGTGTAATTTTTGAGTTTTCTGCCCATTTTTTTCCTAATGGGTTGTTGACTTTTGCTTACTGATCTGTAAGACTTTAAAAATATATATTCTAGATATAAATCTGTTTGCAAATTATATGTTTGATAAGTAATTCTACCCACTATGTATTTTTATTTTTTACTTTTTATGAAAGCTTTTAATGAAGAGAAGTTCTTCATTTTAACGTGGTTGAATTTACAACTCTTGTTCATTTATGATTTAGAATTTTTATGTCTGATTTAAAAATACAGCTGACAATCATGAAGTCATAAACACCTGGTTTTGAATCTTAAATGTTATAATTTTGTCTTTCTTTCACCTTGAGGTTGTAACTGGTCCTGCAGTGCCTTCTGAGGCTGTGCATATTGAAGGGGACCCATTCCCCTGGCTCCTTCCCCACCCGGACAGAACCTGGGATGAGACCATTTACTGACTAACCCTTCCCATCTGCACTGCTAGATAAAGTATACCTTTGTCCACTCAGGGGACACGTATGCCTCCATGCCGAAACATTGATTTTTCTTTTCCTGTATGTGTCATGACTGATCTGACACTTGGCTGCATCGCCTCATGTTATAATCAGGGATTACCACCCTTTCCTTGCACATGAGAGTCAGACATGAGTCACTCGCCCGGGTCGCACTCGTAAGAAGCCAGCAGAGGGGGACTGAGATGCAGACCCAACTCTGAAGCCCACTCACTCCCTGCACACGTGAGAACTGCAAAGAGCGGACAGAATGTGGTCCTTGCAGCAGGCCGCCGGCCCAACCAAGGATGCAGGGGCTGGGACGGTGCGCTCTTCAGGAAGGGACATCGGAGGAGGAGCACCCACCACACAGAGGATCCTCTTCCAGGCCACAACTTACACCTTTGGTGCCAGGCTTTTGACCCCCCTGAATAATAGACTTGGGGGCCACCAACCAGATTGGGCTGCAACCCTCAAGAAAAATGCTGAACCTCAGTTAAGAACGTCATTAAGAGAGCAGTGGAAACACCTGCCGGCCAGTGCGCACCTGTCCCTTCTCTTGCTCCTCTCTTCCCCCGGCTGCCGCAACCCCTGCGAACATCTAAGTCCACCCCATCTAACGTGTCAGTAAAGCCCGAGGTTTTCTTACTACCTTTCTGCCTGGATGTCCCCTTCTTTCTGACGCCTGTGGCGCCATCGCTCCTCCTTCCCTCCCCACATGGCACCGCCCACTCTTCCCCGGCCCCCACGATGATGGGGCCCCAGCTCCGGCTTCTCCTGGGGACAGTTCACTTCCCACCCCGCCCGGGAAAGTCCCAGCTAGTCCGCCTTCCACAGCTTACACTTTGGCTCGGTCTCCACTCCAACCGTGTTCATTTTCTACTTTATTTTCTGCGATGCAGCGTAGGGACTGAAGGAGGCGCTTGTAGTTTTCAAACTAAAATCCGAGATTTGCTGCTTTAGCCAAAATACTGTCCCATGCTGCAAATTCAATTACATGAGTTTATAAATGTATTAAACTCAAACCACACTTGCCTGAGTACATGTACAGATTCCCTATTTTGAAGCATTTATATTGCTGCCTTGTCTGCTTACAATCTGATCTAGATTATAAATTGCATGCACAAAATGGGGTATCACCAACCAAATGTGGAGTTGTTCTGATTCTGGGGTTAGTCGTCAAATGCTTTATTTACTTCATATCTGTTAAAGATTTGCAGATGTGTCTTCTTTCCAAGTTCCAGCATTCTTGCTAGGAAATGAGGACAATAATAGATCTACATTCTATAGCTATTGTGAAGAGTACATTGAGACAGCGCATGCAAAACATGGGCGCGTTGTAAAAACTCAAGGAATGCGAGCCACGGTAGCATGGTTCCTCAGTAAATACACTTTGAGTACGTATATGAGAGCCTGCATTGTAACCATAAAGCACGCAGATTATGCCACAAAACCTATGGAGGATTTTAAAGGTGTACCTTAGCAATGACCGCCGTTTTGGCTGGCTACACGCTTCAGGGTCTCGAACAAATGTAGCTCCAACCCATGCGATCCCTCTGACTATGAAATGTGCTTTACTGCAGGTTAAAAAAACGACCTGATCTTGTTCTGCCCATGGATCGATGCATTGCAGGCTTAGAAGCAAAGCTGTGAGACCTGAGGTGAGCGGTCCACTCCGGCATTTTAAAGATCTGCTCATTTAGTTTCTGTAAAGGTAAAATGCAGCATTCAAGGTCACTCGGTGAATGAGTAGCAGCATTTTAATTGTAGCCCTTGTGCCCTGACCCTCAGATAGATGATGTCTTTTGGTACATTTATAATTTTTTAAAGAGATGTAGGTTCTATCGAACATGCCTGAGTTTTGGCCAAAGAAAGTTCTTTTAAAGACCAAGAACTTGGACAGTTTCTCAAAGACCCTTTATAAAAAGTCCTCAAACTACCGTGAAAGCAGGGGCCCACGGGGCACACCCTCCAGCCTGTCTACCTCAGGCTTCTGGGCAGCCCGTTATGACACTTAAAAGCTGATTGTTTCCATAAATCACCATTTGGTGTAATTCATTTTTCCTTTCTATGTTGTTGTCTGCACAGAGAAAGCGAACTGGCATCCCCTGAGTCTGTCAGAATAGTAAGCATTGACTGACCGGAGTCTGCAGCCCCGGTCCAGTTTTGCGACACACGTGGCCTCGTTTTCCATCTCTAAGTCTCTGACACACATGCCTCCTCCATGCAATAAGTTTCCATGTCATCACTAGCTCACATGATTCATGCACTGGGACTGGCACAGCTGCTTCTGCACCTCGCTCTACAGCGCCAGCATTGGGGGCCCCGTGGATGGTCTGGCTGCCTGCTGGGAGGAAGCAGACAGCCTGTGGGAGCAAATGCTCCGGCCTGCAGAGAAAGGCCATCCGGAGGGCGGGCCGCTGCATCCCCTTGCTGGGCTCTGCTGAGCAGGGCTGGTGGTGTCACCACTGCGTTCGGGCACAGGGGTGACGTGTCCCTCTGCGAGGCTGTGGCAGGCTCCCTGGTGAGGCTGACATGCAGGTCTCAGTCATGTGCTCACTGAACCACTGTCTTGGGGCCGATGCAGCTACCCGCACGCCTTCCAGGGGGAGGGCAGCTCCGTGTCCCCGCCCCCACCCTGTGCTGTGTTCCCACTGGGCCAGGCAGTAGGGGCAGTGCTCTGACCTCAGACAGGAGGACCGAGACACCCACACTGCCGGCAACCACGGGAGGTCAAAGAAGAAATGGGCCACGCCTGCCAGGCTGGGTAAGACTTGGGTCTTCAGTTCGTGTCTCACCAGAAGAAACATTTTAGTATTAGCATCTCATAGGGGCACACTTTTTTATTATTTCAAAACAAGAAACACTTTCCCAAGCAACAAAGGGCCTGCTATAAGGGTCCATGGTCACCCCATGATTCCGTGGAGAGGTATCTGGTTGAATGCTGACCCACGAAGGGCGGAGAAAGTGGAGTCCTAGCTCCCTAGCAAGGCCCCGCACTAAACGGGACTAAACAACCTAAAACAGAAGGCACGGTGGCGAGGAGAGGAAACAGAGAAGACAGCAAGAAGCTAAAAGAAAATGTGAATGACAAAAAGAAAGGTGTGCTGGCTGGTGTGGCTCAGTGGATTGAGTGCTGGCCTGTGAACCACAGGGTCACAGGTTCAATTCCCAGTCAGGGCACATGCCTGGGTTGCAGATCAGGTGCCCAGTAGGGGGAGCTCAAGAGGCAACCACACACTGATGTTTCTCTCCCTCCCTTTCTCCCACTCTTCCCCTCTCTCTAAAAATAAATAAATAAAATCTTTTTAAAAAGAGCATGATTTTAAATATCAAAATAAAAAATAAAATAAAGCTCAAAAGCCTGTAACCAGCAAAGATGCAAGAGTCAAACGGGAGTCAGGCAGTTGGAGACTTGAACTCCACTCACGTCCTGGAGTTGACGTTGTCAGTACATGTGCGCACGTGGAGTCTTTATATTTTGGCTCCAGGTACTGGTGACCGGTGACGAAAGCAAGAACATGGGGCCACACAGGCTTGCTTGTGGCCCTCACCTCTTAGCAGGTGGTACCATCCAGGCTGCCAGGTTCTGTCTCTTCCCAGCAGCCCTACTGCTGAAGTGTGTCAGCTGGATGTCAGGTGGGAGGGGCTAAGGCCGCCCACGGGGGTGCTCCCAGACCCACATCTAACGGGCACATGGTTTATTCAAAGCTTCTGTGAAAACCACGTGCCGTATTTGATGGATTGAGACGACTCTGTTTGAGGCTGGCAGTCTCTCTAGTTTAAATGCAAATTCTGAAGTTAATTTTGGAAATGTATAGGATCACGGAAATGATATAATCAGGTGCTATCATTTTTCGGGAGAAGATACTGAAGGTCAGAAGCACAAGCACCTTGCCTGAAAAAACACCAGTAAAATATGTACCATGAGTATGTCTGGATGGACCCCTTACAGGGGTCCAATTATGTGTCAATTCACCTATGTTTCCTGATCAATTTTTCCTCCTATTTTCCACAGCTTTCGCAAACGAGTTACCCCTCCTTTCAAAAACCTGACGTTTCTCTCCTTGTTCTCAATTGATGGCCTTATTTACTGTAACAGGGAGAAAAAAATGAAGTCCGCCATCTCGCCCAACTTGTCAATGCTGTGTCTCTCCACTTACCATCTATTTATCTATGTATCGACCTATGCGCCTGGGTACCTACCTACACATCTTCCTCTCCACTTTGGCTGACTCATTTGTTTTTCTCATGATACCAAAAGCAGGTGTTACTTTTTTATGCTTTTTACATTTTTCAGTTACAGTTGATATTAAATATTATTTTACATTCATTTTAGGGGAATAGCACAGTGCTTAGACATTTATACAATTTACAAAGCCATCTCCCGATAATTCCAGGCCCCCCACCCCCGCCGTACACAGTCACAACGATGGTATTCCCCGGTGTTCCCTGCGCCGTGTTTTACGTCTGTGACATTTTTGTAGCTGCCACGCTTCAGGATTTCATGAGAAGTATCATTTACTTTAGCATTCTAATAAGACGGGTAGCAAGGTCTTCAGTCACAGAGTTTTCTATTTCCATATTTTGATCACACGCCTGGCATCCTCTAGCCTTTGCAGAGTCTCTTCCGTTTATCACACTCTCCTCCTCAGAGAGAAGTCCGTGAGCGCTTGCTTGCCTTGTGCTGAGAGTGGGCTTGTTCTTGAAATACGGTTCCCGATAGCACGAAATGAGCCACGTTGGCAGCAGAACCTTCAGAATCTGGATGGGTAGATTCTCTGTTACAGGCAGTAAGAATTGACTGTCGACAGTGGGTACAATAATTGTCAGTAATATTTTTAATTTCTTACGTGCAAAGCTAAGGGAAAGCCCCATTCCCGTAACCACAGAGGGTGTAGCTTGTGCAGAACAAAATGCAAGCAGGCGGCAACTCTAAACACGTGCCTCTCCACCCGGCCTGTGGCCACTACTGACAGCTGAGGCAGGCCCAGGGGCCCATGTCCCTCCGAGCAGGAGGCGTCTGCTGGGCAGCCGGGAGTCCAGCCTGCGGCTGGTCTGGGTGCTGCTGGCTGCTTCCCATTCACGCACCACTGTCCCCTCCCTGCATCACGGAAAGGGTCGATTCTAAAACAAGGGCCTGTTGATGCTATAGCACACCCTTCAACTCATTTCCAAGTATTATTTTCAAAGCATTTTGAGTCGATTTTCTGGAGTCCTTTTATTCCTGTATTGGCAAGCTCAGTGGCCTCAATGTCCCCGCTGTCCCTGAGGGAGAGTGACACAGCTGGCCCAAGAGATGACACGAAACCTCGTCCAATGTCTCCATCACTTCTCTTGCTGCACCAGGGCCCCTGGCTTGTCATGGCGCCTTCTCCCCCAGGCCTTCCCGGACCTACGTGGGAAGCACATCCTGCACAGGGCAACCCGAGGTGCTGGGGCTCAGATCGCCTGGTCTGGCAGAGTGTCGCCTTGCCTCTGCTGGCTGCGACTCTGGGGAATTAAAATTTCCCTGCAAGTTTTCTCTGAAATGAACATACTCTCATCCCCTCCTTCATTTCTGTAAGGAGTAATTGATAGAAATCATGTAACCATCCCTTACAAACACAGGTCATTATCATCATGCTCGTTCATCATTGATAACAGCCCCAAGCATTGGCTCTGATGTGAAGGATTTTTACTTCATGTGAAATCAAGTCTGTGGGCAGAAGGGCTGCAGCCCTCACCTGGGGAGCAGCCAGTGTCAGGGGGAGGGAGTCAGAGCTTCTCCGGCACCTTTCCTACCAGGAGAAGCTGGGGAGAACGCGGCAGAGCCCGGAGGTGGTTCCGAGGGTGCAGGAGAGTCCGTCCCAGGTGACAGCTGTTCAGGGCTGTGTTCTGATGTCCAGTCATCTTTCCCTGAACCCTTCAGTACCTGATAATCTCTGTCTCACCATCCTGTCCTCCCTCATTTAAACAGAATACCAGGTTCGCAGCCTCTGGAAGGGAATAAAAGCCCCAGTGTGTTGCCTGGGTGTTTTTCCGCCCTTTCTCGCCATCTCAGGACATGCAGGCTCAGTCTGGAGCACACACTGGGTTCCTCTGAGCCATTTCCCAGGGTTTCCACTGTTCTCACTTGGCCTTTGTGACATAAATGGGTCCCTATTATGCTATCATGGTTTGCCTTTGAGTCAGCTTTTCAGCACAGCAGAGCAAACTCTGGCCTCCTCCCGCTCTCATTCCACTAGCTGGATGCCGCTGCAGGGACACGCACATCCCGTCCACAGCTCCGAACAACGGGAGCAGGTCTGCCCCGGGCCCCGGGCCCCAGGACCCCCCGGGCTTGGTGGGTAGATGTGCTCTGCTCCTGGGGCCGACCCCCGTGTGAGGAGGAAGCCCTGCATCCTCGGGAGAGAGTGGCCCTGCCGTGCTCCAGGGGCTACAGCACGTTCCACGTGCATTTTATCTGCAGGCTCAGGAGGGACTGGAACAGAGCACCCACCCTGCACCCTTGCCTTTGCACGTGTCACTTATGGGTCTGTGTGGAGGGCCCAGGCAGGGCGGTGTGATGGCACTACCATTGCCTGAGCAGAAGTCAGGGCTTTCAGGGATTAAAAAGAGGTGCCATTGCTTAATGAATGAAGACCACTCCTGGGAGGCTTCCCACAGCCCCTTTATAGCTCGGAGGAGATCCTCCATTTCGGGGTCACAGTGTCTGCTGCCTACTTCCTTCCATGGACATCAGGTGGCCAATGGGGGCCGGTGATGGCAGCAAAGGCTACAGGTCATTTGAAAGTATATTGGAGGCAGGAAGTAGGTGGCAGCTGCTGATGTCATAGGCTCTTGACCCTGACTGGGTAGCTCAGTTGATTAAAGCATCATCAAGTTTGCGAGTTCGATCCCTGGTCAGGGCACA
>PVIA01018764.1:0-11971 GCA_004024845.1 Tonatia bakeri | reverse complement strand
CTCCTAACTCCCCAGCTGGAATGGGAGCTGCCTAAAGCAGGAACTTACTGCCTGTGCATTGCTGTACTTCCTGTGTTTAGGGTAGAGCCTAGAATGTAGCATGTTCTCGACATTTGCAGAGCAAATGAATCAATTAACAAATGGATAGAACTGTCCTCACCTTGTGTTTTCTGGGCTTCATGACTTTGTGGAGAGCACTCACATTTATTGGGTGCCTATTGTTATGGACCGAATTATGTTCCCCCCAAATTTATAGGTTGAAACCTTAACCCCTAGTACCTCAGAACATGATTGTACTGGGAGGTAGGGATTTTGAAAAAGTAATTAAGTTAAAATGGGGAGAGTGGGTCTTAATCCAGCTGACCAGTGTCTTTTTAAAAAGAGAAAATTTGGACACACAGAAAATGATTTATGTATGTAATGATTTATGTACATAAAGAGGACATTTGGACACACAGAAAATGATTTATGCACCAGGGATTCATGTGCATGAAGGAAAGGCCACAGTGAGGTCATAATGGAATGCAAGCCAAGGAGAGAGGCCTTAGGAAAACCTGCAGACATTTGGATCTTGGACTTCTAGTCTCTTAAACTATGAGAAAAAAATTGTTACTTGTTTAAACCACCCAATATATGGTATTATGTTATGGCATCTCTTATAAAATAATAAAGTTGCTCTTGCCAGATACTTCGTTAAACTTTTTACATGTAATGCTAATAAAAATCCTGAGATGCAGATATTTTTTTATGATTCTCATTATACAGATGAAGAATAAAAGAGTTAATTGAGACATTAATTAACTTCTTTATGGCAACACAACCAGGATTTGGGATGTAGGCAACTCTATTCATGTCTCCCCTCCAACTAGACCAACCTGCCCTTCTTTTCTGAACATTCAAATTCCAACAGTCTGTGAAGCCAGAGGAAATGTCCTTTAATTGAATTCCTGTATTCTGGATCTGAATGTGCATTCTAATAATTGTTCTTCTGTCTTATTTTTGTCTCCAGCCTTGTGTAAGTGCTTGCTAAGAATCTGGCTAGCCCTCCAAGACTAGAGTTCTGCATTATTCATTACAGCCCTTTGACATTAAACCCAGACCCCTTCTGGGACAGGAGTCTGTTCACATACCTGGCCCTGACTACTGGTTGATAGGTATCCCTGGCATAGACACAGAGCAGCTGACATGTAATTATAAACTCACTTGTCTCAGAATTCCATGTTGCTATTTTCTGTCAGATGCACAGGAATTCCTGCTAGCCTGATACTGATTACATCTCTGTATCATCATTGCTGGTATTTCCTTCTAGCTTTTATATTTCATGTTCTACCCCTTTAAATGTGGTTTTCCCCAGAATTGGAAGCTGAGTCTTTTCTAAAACATCAGGTTTACCATTAGTTCTGTTAAGGAGTCAATATCTAGGCATAACCTGTGATAGACAATCGTTAGATCATTGTCAATAGTCTGCTCATTCATTCACCTTTGCATTCTTTTGTTCTTTCATTTATTCATTGGACTAAGAACTTTTCATATTCCAGGCATAATGCCATGTGGTACTTTTGGGCTCAGTTTCTTTAATTTGATACTAACTGCCACCCACAATCCACCCACCCAACAAGCTTTTGATGCTATTAGGAACCTATAAGAAACATTCCCCAAGGTAACCTACACTAAAATATAATTTGAAGACATGTTGCTGATGAGATTTAGGGGTCTTCCTACATGTCACCAGGAAGCAATCTAAAATGAAATAAATGGAAAATAAGCTGCAAACTGGGATACTGTAACATGTCATGAGGATATGTTAAATGGAGGAAAACGATAGTATAGTGACAATGGACAACTAAAACTTCTGAGGCTATGGAAGTAATATTGAAAAAGGAACACTTGAAATGGATCAGATTTGTGCTACTCCAGGCACTTCCCATGAGAGAGAAACTACAGCCAATGCTAGCGTGTTAGTAAAAGGTGGCATTTTAATAGAATATTTAGGTTTAGCAAACATTTTTGAGAAATGACTATATGCCAGACAACTGTAAGGAGTACAAAGGCGAATCAGAAATAGTTCCTGTCCTCAAGAAGGGAGAAAATAAACACGTTAAATCCTAACCCTTCAGGGGACAGGAATGGGGTTAGTGTAGCTCTTAGCAATGTCAAGGGTGCTATTATCTGATGTGCATCAGGTACTGTCAGGACTGAAATTTCTTATCCTCCTTTCCTCATAAAACAAAATACTTGATATAATTCCCAGATTTCTGCCTTAGGGTAGGCAACAAAACAAATAGAAATAGAGACCAGTATATTTTAATGGGTGATTAGAGAACTGTGCTGGATATTTTATATTTTCCTCTCCTATTCCAATCCGTCTTTCTCCACCATGATAGGTAGAGAGTATGTGAATAATCAGTCAGGCTTTCTTGCTCTTGGGATCCCACATGGAGATCAAAATGAAGGGAGAAATGAAGTCAGAGTATTGTTTCCTGGCTCTTTTCTTGCTGGAGTATTTTACACTGGCTATATATCCCTCAATGGAAGCGTACCTCTTTTCACTTTCAGCTGTTCTGAATCCAGACAACTACATCATCCCTGCCACCCTTTGGACTTAGGGTAGTAACATATGTGTTCTTACTATCTCAGGATTCTGCACATTCTTTATGGTTTCCCTTCATCTTGGTTATATCTTTGTAAATGGCTCCCTTATTACGTCTTCACTGAATTATCACAACATGAGAGTGCATTCTTTTTCTACTTGAAACTCTCACTTGATTCAGGAACCAATCAAAAGGACTAAAAAGGAGAAGGACAGAGGTAGAACTCTGAACCTGATGACTAGACAACATGGGCAGGGTTGTCTAGAAAGATATGCAATCCTGGGACTCAAGCACTGTGCAGATTCCTAGGCTTTATTCCTGATGCTGTGTGAGGGAGCTACTAGGAACCTACAGCCTGAGAGACCACTGTTCATAGGCCTGAAAACTGGCAATGCCACTATTTTATGTGCTTGGGACTGCAGCTTCATTCCTTATCTCATGGAGCAAGAGTTATCAGTGTTCTGGCACTTTCAGAGGTCATGTGGGACCTAAAACCCTTAAACAGGGGGCTGTAAATGGCATCAGCTTTCAGAACAAGTTGGAAGCAGAGAGAATAAGATAAGTTCTCAGTTTGGATTGTATAACCTCAATGCCAATTTATTTCCTTTTTAAAAGTTCCCATATTCAGTGCACTACCTTCTGTAAAGAGGTTTCTATTATATCTCTGCATTGGCCAGCTGATAAAATTAATATCTAATTGGAGCTATATGTCTCACTACAACATAATGAGTCAGTCTGTTTTATAAATCAATTATATCCTTTTAGATTTCTAAATCAATTGATTGTCTTAGGCAAGGCTGAAGATGAGACCTTGAAGCAGAAAAGAACCAGGAAACCAGAAAAAGGAAGCAGCCTAACTGACTCACACAGTAAGTCCACACCACGAGAATTGCTTGTCTAGTCGTGGTGATGTGGACGCCACCACAGTGTAACTGCAAGTCTGGGAATGGAGTCTGTCACTGTCCATGAAGACAGTTACCATAACTGGTCTTTATAGGGTTTTAGAATTGTTAGTACTACACTAAAACAGAAATGTCTTCCAGTATTAAGAAAACAGGGCTGTGGGAGAGTTTTCGCTAAGTTACAGATGGGACCAAAATGTTTTAACATTTAAAGATAACATTGGTCAACTTGGCCAACCATTCAGGCTGCTGCACTCTCTGTGGGTAAACCCACGTGATTTTCTATAAAATCATATTTTCTCTAAATGCATATTCTAAGAGCTTAAATGTGATAGAGATGTTCAAATGTGGTTTAATTTTCTTGGTTGTGAGAGAAAATGTAAGTGATCTATAAGTGATTGCAACACAAATTACTGACTTTATTTACCTTAATTTCTCTTCAACGTGTTAGGTATGATTTATTTGGTCTAACCTATACCCCTTGTGAATTAACACATTTGTATCGTCCAAATGTCAGAGCAGATGAGTTGGATATATAAAAATATTTGACAAACTCAGCAAGCAAAGTCAGTAAGGAAAAGCCCAAATGTCTAAGGTTCACACATGTGCCCAGGAGTCCTCCGGTGGACGAGCACACATTTTACAAAGAGCTAGACAGTTTTGGCCCTTGTTGTATCAAGGGTCGAGAGTACAAAAGTGAACTAAATAACAGAAATCAAAAGGCAAACATTGACACCAGAAGCTCACAAGACTTAGCAAGAAACACATTCTTAAAAGTCATTAAACATATTTGAAAAGAAATTCAAGCTGTGGGGACTGAACTCTGAGATCAGAACAATAAGCTCCGTGAATTGGAACAGAGGCTTTCTGATAGAAATGTCTACAGTTTTGAAGAATGCTTTTCCCAGACAAGCTTCTTTGTGAAGGGATTTTTTTTTTTTAACAAACATGCCTATTTTTGACTCAGCTCAGAAATAAAATATTTCAAAGTCCCTTTCAAACTCAACATCTCTAAAATTATTCCTTCAGTATGACACTTTAAGGGAAGTAAAGTACTGAGATTAAGAGGAATATCAAATTTGTGAGATTTTCACAGGCACAATGAAGACAAGCAAAAATCCTGACCACTCACCATTAATTTTTTAGTGGTTTAGACAAAACAAAAAATACCATTTGGAAAAGATGACAATATTAGCAAGGATGGGAAAATGTTTCAAAGTTCAGTTTTGGCAAAAGGAAGCATAAGACTATTAATTTGTCCTAGGTTTAAGAGTTTTGAAAATGAAGTTTTTAAGAGAACTAGTTTTATAATTATTATTTTTGAAAATAGCATCATAATTTTCCATAACTAGTGACAATGAGTATAAAAATTATCTCCAAATAAAAATAGTTTCTGGGGAAATGAAATCAAACTCAGAATTAATTTATCTAGGTAAACTACTAATGGTCTTGTCTGTACATCCCATTGAGACTTAGTCATTCAATCATAGTTCTGATTGGTTTGATTTTTATCATGTACAAAAAATGACAAATGAGTAATTTATATGAATGGGTTAAAATCAAAGGATGTCTTGTCCAACTTGATTCTGTGTGGAAATATGAAGAGATCTGTGAAGATATTCACATGCATCTGTGAACCTGTACATTATAAATGTGAGTTAAAGGAAGTTGCTTTTTCTTGACAAGTGGTTCAAGCTTATACTGTTCTTATTTTGGAAGGGTGCTCCTCCCTGTTAATTCTCAGGGTATATTATTCTTATTTCTATGCAACACTCATGGTCTCCAGGTACTAGCCCAACCAAATCGCTCTTCTTTCTATGAATAAACCACATATGTTGTTTCACCTGCCTAGTTCTCGTTCCTTATGTGGGTATCAACCCAGGCTAGCCAATCAGATCTACTTGGCCCTTACAAAATTTCAATAGGATGTTTCCCTAACATTTAATATGTGGATACAGGAAGAGAGGATTCTTCTTTTTTCTGGACCATATGTTGTGAGGACCATCTATCTAGAATGCCAACAGCCTTCTTTTCTAGCTGCCTACACAAAAAGCTGCAGAATAAAGCCAGAGAGAAAAGCAGAGCAAAAGACAGAGCCAGGACCTAACCCTGCTCAGAGAAGTGGACTCTCAAACACAATGACTCCTTTTCTGTTTTAGGGTTGTTTATGTTGGGTTTCTGTCCCTCACAGCTGAAATAATTCTGCCTAATTCAAAAAGTATAATTTACAGCAAATCGCAAGACAATGCATCTTATTCTTACCCAAACATGGCAAAAATTGGCTTTCTATGTGTTCTTACATCCACAGTGAGAGAGAAAAATAAGAATTCTTGCTTCAATGTATACTGAACACAGAGACTTTTAGTATATTTTATAAATTGTGTTAGTGAATGACATGCTTTAGTTTCCTACTTAATTTATAAAGATGTGAAAAGAGCAACATTTACATGTGAAAAGCATGATCACCTTAGTAAAAAATATATTGTTAATGACCCCTATTTTTGGTTACATAAAAGCAAATCATTGTTTTGACAGAATTACTTAATGACACAGTATGATCTGGCCATGTAGCTAGGAAGTTTTAGGTAAAGATTAAAAGTTTAGGGAGGTTAATGGCAAAAGATCCAGAGTAATAAACCACCCCTATCTTCTCACTACCTATACCCCCAAACACATGCAAATACACTTAATTATTGTACATTACAAAAAATATATATTTACTGGGTTAAGCACAAATTTCTAGTCAATAAACTAAGAAAACTTAAATTGTGTGAAAAAATTTGGACAAAATTAGGTATTCATAGTAAGAAATGCTTGGGTCTCAGGTTGTGTCTATGCACCAGTATGGTTTGACTCTTTTGCCTGAATTGAATATTAGTTCAGTTCCATCAAAATACCATATTTTTCTGAACTAATATTTTGAATGGGAAAATCAAGTAACATGAACTGCTTTACATAGGCAACAACACCTCAGTAACAGAAAACATAGTAAAATAGATTAAATGGGATAAAGAGTATTGAGTAAAATCCTGAATGTAGTCTTGTTTTATCATTACCATTCTTTTTGGCTTCATAAGAGAGTTGGAAGGAAATCTTCTGTTTTCCACCACAATGAAATATCTGTTTAAAAACTGTAAAACAACAGACCTTCAAGCATTCTAGACAAAAATGTTTATGATGAAATACCAAGTATGCCCTAATGGTAATATTCTATTAAAATCATGAAGCATAATGGAGACAACCATACTTGAATGACAATTAAAGAAAAGGAAAAAAGAAAAAAAATAAATTCATGATTTATGTTTATTTTGGGAAATACAAGGAAATCCTTATTTAGTACGGTGAGGATATGGTGCTCTGCAGCATAATTTTTAAGGAAAGTATGTTGAGCCTGAACAAAATATAATGATAGAAAAAATTAATCTATTGTAGCAGCTGAGAGCTTGCTGATAGAATTAAATGGGTTTAAATCTCAATTCCCAAATTTTTTACCTTATATGATCTTGGCAAAAATATTTAATCTTTTTACATTTGAGTTTTTTTCATCTAATAATAGAGATAATAAATAGTTTTTCTTAAAATTTATTTTTAGAGAGAGGGGAAGGGAGGGAGAGAAGCATCAATGTGTGGTTGCCTTTTGCATGCCCCCTACTGGGGACTTGGCCTGCAACCCAGGCATGTACCCTGACTAGGAATATAACCAGCAACCCTTTGGTTCCCAAGCCCACACTCAATCCACTGAGTCACACCAGCCAGGGCTTAAAAAGCACTAAAAATGCTCAATAGATGTTAGCTATTTTTATAAAAAATAGAAAATTACTGTATATTACTCTTTAAAAGTGGCAAATAATTACTGCTATTAATTTATATATTGTTTTATTTCTGTTGAATTGTTTGAAAGTGAAGTGATAATCTTATAGACCAATAATTTTTCTAGGTTAAAATAAAGGATCAGTAATTTACTTACTAGTAGGGTTGTACATATACATTTTTGATCAGTCAGTGAATTCTGGGTAATGCTTTTTATGATTTGCCTGATGTGGTTCAAAGCTCTAATCTCTTGCCTTTTCTTATTATTGCAATCAACTCTTTCCTGGATGCTGGCAGAGTCAGTGGTAAAGATGTTAAAAGTTAATATAGCAAGCAGCAGTATTGTCATAATAGCATAATAAGCAATTAATCAGGAAAAATGCCCTCTGACAGAAAGCTATCCTTGAGTGTGTTTTGTGTTAAGCTCTTCTGTTTTGTGAGATTGATTAAATGGTTCTTTTCTATTAAATTATTGTAGAGAAAACAGAGCTGTTTCATACTGAAGGTCATGACATATGTTACTGGTTATTTAGGCCAATGTAGCAAGGTTTTCAGTAATGAGTCTTATGTAGAATGTTCACTTGAAAGTGCTTTCTTTGCTCACATTGCATTCTCCTGAGGTTTTATTAAATTGAAGTATTAAATACAGTACTAATGACTTATGAGTGAAAATGCATTGAATTAAATGATGCAAAAAATACATCAAGCATTTGATTAAAACAATGTTAAATACTTATGCACAGGCCAAAGATGAAAGGAAAATGCAAAAGGTCTTGCTTTTATATTGGTTTAGAGCTCCAGGCTTCTCCTTTCATTATTAATCATACTTGGCTGCATAGAACACTTGTGCTCTGTCATTTCTTTGTAGTTGCTGCCATTGTGTGAAGATGGATATGCCTTTTTCTTCCCTGTTCTCCCAAAAGATGAATTCTCAATCTCAATAGCTTCCTCATAGCATGTGCACTTATCTTTGCATTTTGTGCACTGGTGGAGGACATGCTTCTCCATTTCTTTGTCTCTTGAAAATGTATGACAAGTGCCTTTTCCTCCATCTGGTAGCTCTTTACAATATCAGCTAACTGACACCTGCCTTTGGTAGCATACAGTGACACCAACGACAAGTAGCTAGCTCCCCACAAGGTGCTCACCTCTGTCTGTCTCTTTTTGTATCTCTCTCTCTCACTCTCTCTCTTCCATTGTCCCTCTTTCCCTCCTTTTCTTCTTCCATCTGTCCCTTTTCCTTGTCTCCTGAATTACATTTAAAAGACTAATTTGAATACAGCTTTAATCAAGAGCATTCACTAACTTGGTTTCAAATAGAGAGAACAATGTATAATATTCAAGGGACTATATTTAAGTTCTAAAGAGGCACTCTTTCTGCACCTGGACATTTAAGTAGCCTTCCATAATTCTTTATATATATACACATATACACACACACAAACATATTTATACACATATGCATGTTCCATAATTCTTTATGTATGTGTGTGTATATATACATGTACATATTCACACATGTGCATATTTTTTGTTTTTCCACTTTGTGTGGCATATCTATCACCCCTGCACTCTCATTAGTTCTATGTTTTCAGAATTATCCAATGAGAACAATGTGCTACCTACAGTAACTCAGAATTTTCAAAAATATATTAAAATAAAGTATTTAAAATTATATTTCTAGTATAGATAGCATACAAACATGTCTAATTGACAGAGAAAATAAAGGAGTTGCCTTGGCTGGTGTGGCTCAGTGGATTGAGCACCAGTGACTTGGGAATTGAGATGGTTCAATTTCCAGTCTGGGCACGTGCCTGGGTTTTGGGCCTGGTCCCTGGTTGGGGCTGTGCAAAAGGCAACCAGTTGATATTTCTCTTTCACATATCAATATTTCCTCTCCTTCTTTTTCTCCCTTCCTTCCTTCCTCTTTCTCTGAAAATAAATAAATAAAATGTTAAAAAAAGAAAATAAAGGACTCATTAATATGCACTTTTAAAACCAGACACAATTCTGTTAGGAATAAAAATAAGAGCAGAAAAATGTCTCGGTTTTAGATATTTCATTACTCCCCCATTATCCTTAGCATACGATTTAAAGTCATTAGTCAGGCCCATGGTTCCTTGCTCATCTAAAATCTTATCATTCTCCAAGTATCCTATGTTCTAACCACACTGATTGCTTTGGAATTCTTCAAACTTTCTAGATTATCTTTTTCCCATACTTTAGTGCAACTGTTGTTTTTAGGTAACTTTTTTTTTATCTTTAAATATTCAGTTCAGTGGCCCTTCCTTTAGGAAGATATCCTTCATTCAGTTCTCAGACTTGGTTAGTATCTCCTATTGCTCATATCTTATATACATTTCTTTCATCACCTTTTATTTACTCATTTTATACATATAGTGGGCTTAACATATGCCATTTATCTAATTGTCTGCTGATATACCTCTCCTCCACTAGACTGTGACATCTTGTAGGTAAAAGGCATGTAGTTGATTCTTGTTATTTCTGGTATTTATGTTCTATAAAGTTTCTAAGAACACTAAATTAGCAAGTACTGAACTCTTGCTCCTGGGGAAAATACAGGTTAGATTCTCATGAGCCCCTGTGCACAATATTTTCATCAGCCAAAACACCATTTGCATTACATAGATTGCTTATCAATGTCCTTATAAAATGAACTAGTCTCACCAGTATTGAAAAACCTGGTTTTCTTCTTTGTGGAAGAAAAAAGTTCCTCCATAAACTTTTATTTGTGTAATACTTAGTGGATGTTTAAATAATTGTTTCACAGCCTATTGTTCTGCAAAACCTATCTTGCTGGCAAGTTTGATATTTTCATGCATATCACCTTTTGAATCACGCAAATCACCCAGCACTATCCTGACCCTAGATAATGTGACTAATGTTTTTGGCTTTTATCCCTATAACAATGCTCTTCACTGTACTTCTTTTTATTGGCTATCATCTCATGAATCTACAAATTTAGTCAATTTTCTGTCTTTTTTTTAGCATTACGTACTAAAGACGTTACTTTAGCACTTCCTGGAGGAGCCTCATGTACAGATTGGTGAATTTCCCCTTCCTTTTTAAGGATGTATCATATTGTTGTTCCATTAACACTGAATTCAAGGCCAAAAGCACTATAACTCATGTTTGAGCAAAGCTTATCTAATACATGATCTTCCTGCACTTAGGAATGCTAGACAGCAAGTCAGCATTATGCTTGTGGGCTATGTTAAACAGTCAAATTATGAACAAACAGCAAAAAATGTAAAAAAATATATAGCATCACATAGATCCCACTTGTTTATATTAGGAGAGCTGAGTAAAAAGGCAGAGTGTCATCCTGTCTGGCTTTCAGCTGAGTGTGCGTTTCAGGTGATATATTTCTCACTACTTTGCGCATGTGGGTGAATGACTAAAAAAAAAAAAACCACCATATTGATTTTGGGGTTACAAGTAAATTTTATTGAGTTGATGAATTTGCAAATATGGAATCCATGAATAATGAGGATCAACACTATTTTTCTTTTACAAAATAATAGGAATTCAATAAATGTTTGCTGAGAGAATGAAAAGTACATGCTATGTGCAAAGCTATTTCTCAAGGTTCAATGAATTAAACTTACTTATTAGAAACTATATATTGGACCATTTTATGCCAAAAGTCTAAAATTTAAAGAAAAATCTTGTGTGTATACTTTAATTTTATGCTCACATGATACTGCATGCTTTCTCAAGGCATAGTCTAAACAGTTAATCTTCCTTCTCTGTGATATTAAAGGATTTTCTTTTCATGTAAAACCATAGGGCATATCTATAAGTAGTGATGATTTGGTAAAAAAGCAACTAGCAACTCTAGAGTACTGCTGTCATGCAAACTATCTGAAAGTCTTACTTTTCATAAAGAAAAAAAACCAAAGTCAGTTAAAAGTCATCATATTCAACTTACATTTACCATAAAACCTAACTATGACTAATGGAGACATGATTTTTTTTAATGTATGATAACGCTAACCTTTACACAGAAGTCAGGGCAACCCACTGAGACACATAAACTTTAGGTTGATTTTCAATTAGCAAAGACTTTGCATTGACCTACACTGATTCTCTTGCTTGTTTCGCTTCATGTCAAGGACAAACCTTGACAAATGTTTGTATTCTAAATGGTTGTACATCTAGTGATATGGTCTGGAACTCTGGCTAATTGCCAAGGTAATGTGCCAATGTGGGAAATCAAATCTATCATCATCACCAACTAACATAATTAATTTGTTTACTTAGTCAACAAATACTCATTGAGTGCTGACAGATATTCATTGAAAGCATTCCAGGCCTATGTTAAGTGCTAAGAATAAATTCTGAATAAAACAGGAAAGGTTCCATCCCCATGAAGCGAGTAGTCTATAAGAAGTGGTACAGACTTCACATGAAAAAGAGAGATAAAGGTAATGCAGTTTGTGAAGGGTACCACAGAGGAAATATATACAGTGAAAGAAGAGAAGGATGGTTGCAGTTGTGTGGGGACAGATGTTAGATGGGCCGTTTAAGGGTTTCATTAAGAAAGGGATTTTTGAACTCAAATTCGACAAAGAAAAGTATCCTCCTATGTGGAAAACTGTGAAGCCTATTGCAGACATAGGGAACAGCAAGTAATATAATTCTGAG
>PVIA01018763.1:0-11979 GCA_004024845.1 Tonatia bakeri | reverse complement strand
TTTAGAATGGAAGGGCACATAAAGTGCTTCTCAGACAAGGCCAAGTTAAAAGAGTTCATCATCACCAAGCCCTTACTATATGAAATGTTAAAGGGACTTACCTAAGAAAAAGAAGATTAAAAATATGAACAGTAAAAAAAAAAAAAAATTCATCAAATGGAGGGTTAGCAACAGGGAAGTAGGAGGAGAAGGGAGGGGGAAAAGATATAGAGAATAAGTAGCATAGACAATAGGTAGAAAATAGACAGGGGGAGGGTAAGAATAGTATGGGATATGTAGACACTAAAGAACTTATGACACATGGACATGAACTAAAGGGGGAAATGAGGGTGGGAGGGGATGGGCAGGGTGGTGGGGAGTGAAGTGAAGGGGGAAAATGGGCCAACTGTAATAGCATAATCAATAAAATAAAGAAAAAAAAAAAAGAACCAAGGTTACACAGTCCTTCCTGAAGGTTTGGGGAGAGGGTGCGTTTGCTTGCTCTGCTCCACCACACGGTCAGTTGCCAATGTGAAATAATAATGGGTGTGCTAAAGGAGGAAGGGCACTCCTAAATGGATGAGGACTATACAAAGATCGCATGTAACTCAACGTTGCTGTAATGTTCAAACAGCTATTCAATACTGCATGAATATCCACGTAAGTCCTTTGCTTTTGCAAAACCACAGTACCAGGTAAGGCCAGAATGGCTTTGTATCCAAAAAGGATTGCTCTTATGGAATGTACTGACCGCCTACCCAGTAACATAACAATGCCAAATGAACTGGGGAGAGATCTTTGGGGAGGAGGGTGATTTGGCAACTAGATGCTAAGTTAGGCAGGAAAGAGCCCCACAGGATGTGTTCCTGTTTGAAATGGGAAGAGAAGACTGAGTGGCAGCTGTGTCTGCTGACCTTGTGTTCAAACAGGAAGACTCATTAGCCTCTTCCACATAACCGAGAGAGACCCTGCAACTCCATGATTACTCATCTCACCGCTATTCCAGTGTGCTGGGAGCTGTTTTCATCTGTTGTGGCACATACTATTCAAAATCTTAAACAAAAAGCTTTCCTTCATGGCTTTGTGCACATATATTTTTTTATTGTGCTAAAACTCACATAACATTTACTGTTTTAACCATTTTAAAGGACACAATTCAGGAGCATATAGTATATTGGCAAAGCTGTGCAACCATCACCACTATGTTCCAGAACATCACCAATGTTCCAGAACATTTCCATCAACTGAAAAGGAAATTCCGTATCTATTAAGCAGTAACTTCCCAGCCCCCCTTTCCCTGCAATAGCTAATCTACTTTCTGTTTCTGATGGGTCTGTCATTCTGTACATAGGCAAATATCCATATGCCTGTGGACATTTCATAAAAATGGAATAATTTAAGATGTGGCCTTTTGTGACTGGCTTCTGTCACTTGATGTGTTTACAATTTCATCTGCACTGCAGCACTTATCATCCCCTTGTTATAGCCAAGTAACGTTTCGCTCAGGGGCACACGGTGCTCTGCTAACACTCCACCAGTGGACGGACACTTGGGCTGCCTCACCCTCTTGACTACGAGAAGTAGTGCTGCTGTGAGCATCTTGGACAAGTTTTTGATGGAACACCTAACTCAGCTCACACCATTTATTATGGTGTTTTATGATTCAGCAACGACAAACTGCTTAAAACTTCCTGTGTATACCCTGCTATTTCTTACTTTTGACACTTGGCAACTGGCAGGGTTCCTGGCTCTCTGATCCATGGAGTGAGTGCTGCATGGCAGGGAGAGGACGTGGAAGCCCACAGAGCACCCCACCCTACAAAAAGGAAAACCAGGCTCCTGTTCGACTAGGCACCTCAGAAGTGGCACCTCTGAAACCGATGCCACCACCAAGACTTCAAGGCTGCAGGGCTGTCGATGGCCACTGCATCTCCTTTTACGTCTCTGGCCTGTACAGAGAATGGGTCCTGGACCTGGTACATCTCTGGAAGCCTAATTAGGTGCTGACTGTAATTGCAGCTGCAGTTCCAGATGTCATTTCTCACCACAGCAAGTAAACAGAGCCTCTGGCAACTGGGATGCGGCTACCGAGCTGGAAAATGCTTTTATCCTCTGTCCACTAAGCAGAGAACACCAGAAGCAGTTGGCAAGGACCTTGAGCATCTGTTGTCCAACAAGACAACACATTGATCACCAGAGGACATGCAGATAGAACCTGGTGAATAGGTAGGAGCAGGTACTCCAGGACACATGAATATGGTGTGTGTATGCCAGGCGGTGGGCAGGCAGTCTCTTGAAAACACAGAGATCTGTAGTCTCTATGACGTTCTGGTGACCTGGAGGTCAAATGTGCACTATTAGGCCACTGCTTCCAAAGCTAAGCACATGTTGCTGCAACCTGTATCCCTTACTATGAAGAAAGCAGTCAGCACGTGGGAGGCCTTTCTGGACTTTGGAATCAACCCACACCGTATTAGGATGTGCTGCTCTGATCCACTTACTGCTGATATAAAAGGCTGCCGGGTTTAAGTAGGGTCCAGGCCAAGAACAACCTTCTGGTGGCTATCGGACTCAGGGGTGCTCCAAGGGCTATGGCAGAACAAGACACTGAATGCAGCCAGTAGCAGGAACTGACAGGGAACCAGAATAGGAGCTCTGCTTCAAAAAGCAATCGGCTCTTCTTCTAAGAAACACTTTCAGCCCACGACTGGGCCCTGAGGCAGCCCAGGGGCCTGACCCTGGGGCGTCGAGAAGCAGTGTAGGGCTGGGCATCACTCCAGCAGCGACTCCACGGGGAATACATGTGACCAGGCCCAAGCAGGCCCGAGTGCCAAGACTTATCTGCTCACATGCTGGCATCACGTCGGTAAATCAGGGGCTTCTACTGATGGAAGCCTTGTGGGCCTTCCATTTATGTCACGGAGATCCATTCCATGTGCCAAAAACCATTCTGGGCCCTGTCATCTTCACAACAACCCTACAAGTTGGTACGGTTATTCTCTGCACTTTACAGATGAGGAAACAGGCACAGAAAAATTAAGAAATTTGCTCAAGGTTCTTAACTACAGCTATCTATAGTGAGCATTTAGTAAATGTGTCCTGACTACATGAATAAGACATCCTTCTTAGGGGCAAACCAAAGGCCCCAAATCAGCAACGACAGAAATCCTCCCCTCCTCCCAACTCCAACCAGAAATAACACGTCTACAGTGACGAGAACAGCTTTTCTGGGAGCTGACTCGTAAGTCAGCGGAAAGACAAGTATGAAGGAGACACTGAGAGTGTTTCCGGCAACAGCATGACTGCTGAGGTCAGTGTGCAGCCTGACCAGGTGATGACCGTGAAGAAAGAACCATCTCTGACGTGCTGGCTGTGTCGAGGCCACGTCACTGGCTGGGCTGGTGGCCACCTGGACTGGGGAAGGCTGACTGACGGACGGGGAAGCCCAGGCTGGAGGGAGCAGCGCCACGCATTTTTAGTCAGAGTGGCACGTGACTCTAAGTAGCTTGAGGTATTGGTTTTCCATTGTTGCCATAACCTTAATTTCACCTGCAAAGGCCCTTTGCTACGTAAGGTAAAAAAGTCACAGGCGGTGGGGCCAGGGCAGGGACACCTCTGGAGGTCTCTCTTCTGCCCACCACAGTCTGTCCTCTGGCCTCCAAAGATTCACATCCATCCCCCCACACACCACAGTCGCCTCATCCCAAAAACCTTATCCATTACAGCACCAGGTTCAAGTCCCAAATCTCATCTCAGTCTCCTCATCTCAACAGTCCCAAATCTCATCATCTAAACTGGGTGTAGGTGCGACTCCGGATGCGACCCATTTGTACACACTTCTCCATTTGTGGGCCTGAGAAACTAAAGAAACATGTCATCTGCTCCTAAAATATAGTGAGGGGACAGGCACAGGATGACGGTTAGAGACATTCTGGTTCCAAACTGGAGAAGATGGAAGGAAAAAAGGAGTCACTATTCCCAATCAATGTGGAGATCCAGCCAGGCAAACCCCCTTGTATTTCAGACTGAGAATAACCCTCTATGGTTCTGAGGCTCTGCCCTCTTGGCTCATGGCTCTGCTTTCTGAGTAACCTTCCTTCTTTCAGGGAAGGTTGTATATGCCTGCAGCTGAGCTGTTTTTCATCAGCCTGTTTCCTGCTTGTAGAATTTTGGGGAGTCTTCTTTCATTTCATACTCCCTGGCTCCTCCACTCCAAGCTGGCAGTGTTTCTGCTGATATAAATTCTTGTGAACCCTGTGGAAGACTTCCATTTATGTCACAGGGATTCATTCCATTAGACACGAAGCTCATTCACAGATACTTCCTAGATAATCACACCTCTATTTCCGCTTCTGCTGAGACAGCTGAGCAATTGTGCCTGAGTTTCCCAGAGGCTGGCCGGTGAGACCTCGAGGACCTGTGCCTGTGAGTCACTCCCTTCATCTCTTCGAAGAGCCTTTTCTGTGACAGAATGTTCCTGACGTTCTAGACATATCCTCGTTTTTTGCTCTAGACTGTGCTTTTCCTGACAGTGAATCCATCAGTTTTAAGGTCTTTTACCATCTGGATAGAATGACAATTTCAGAAACAATCACATCCCATCCCTTTCTGTCAACAGCTCTTTCCTCAACTCACCTCCCTGCACTTGTATGCTCCACTCCTCAGGACTCCGCAGGACACGGTTTGGCTAAGCTTTCTGCCATTATGTAACAAGGGTTCTCTTTCCTCCAGTTTTCAGTAACATGTTCCTATTTCCTTCTGAGTCCTCACCAGTAGCACCTTTGATGTCCCCATTTCTAACAACAGTCTGTTGACGGTGATTTAAGTATTCTCTAAGGACATTTAGGTTTTGCCTAGAAAGTTCCTCACTTACTCTGGGCCCTCAATTGTGGAGTTTCTAATGTCTATATTTCTACCAACTGTACAGTTCAAGGCAATCTAGGTTTTTTCCCATCATGCTTCTTGAACTTCTTCAAGGTTCTGCCCCTTGTCCAATTCCAAACCCACTTCCACATTTTTAAGTATTTGTTACAGCAGTGCTCCACTTCTGTGCACCAAAATCTGTGTTAGTTTTCTATTGCTTCTGTAACAAGTTACCTAAAGCCAATTTACTAGCTTAATGTAACACAAGTTTATTGTTTTATAGTTCTGTAGGTCATAAGTCCAGCATGGGTCTCACCAGTTCACCCCCTAATGGAGGCTCTGGGACAGGATCTGTTTGCTGCTCATTTGGGCTATCAGCACAATTCAGTTCTTTGAAGCTGTAGGGCCAACGTCCAGTGCTCTAAAAACTGAAGGCTCTTCCCTGCTTCTAGAGGCCGTCACATTCCTTGGCTCACAGCCTTCTTCCTCTGTCTTCGAAGCCAGCAATGGGAGGGAGTCCTCCTCATGTCTTTCCGACACTGCCCATCACTGCCCCTCCATATGACCAGAGAAAGGCTCTCTCTCTGCTCTTAAGGAGTCCTGTGATTGGACTGTGTTTACCTGATGACCCAGAATAATCTCCCCATGTCAAAGGCCACTGCCTTAATCACATCTGGGGAGTCCCTTTTGCCACGTAAGGTAATACATTCACAGTCCCCAGCTCTGGAGATCAGGGCATGGACATCTCGGACGGCCGTTACTCTGCCTGCCAAGCCTGTGGTAGTGGTAAAGAGCAGTCAGGAAGCATGTGACAGGCCACTCACTATCCGTGTGACCATGGGGGAGTTACTGAGGTTCTGTGTCTCTCAGCTGTGTCATCTGTAAAGTGAAGACAGTCATGCCTACCTGCAGTGCTCATCTGGAGACTGTTAACTACCCCAAAGAGGCATTTCCCTCTTCATTTTTTTTAAGTAACAAAACCTGCTCCTTAACCTCCTATTTTAAGCTGGACATAAAATCACCCAGCTAGAGACTACATATGATGTCTGCCTGGGAGCAGGCCGTGGCTACATGACTCAGTCTAGACCAAAGGGGCATAAGCGGAAGTGATATACACACTTTCTGCATCACTTACGAAATGAAAGAAAACTGCCTGTCTGGCAACTCGTCTCTCTCTCTCTCTCTCCTTACCCCTGGGCTAGAGTGTAACGTGGCTGCCACCCAGTCCCGGTCAGAGACGAGAACACCACCTGAGGTAATGGTGGAGCAACGAGATGAAGGAACCCGTGTCTCTGAATGACCTCATGGCACAGATCTGCTCCATCCATCTAGCAAGGCTGGGCACTTATATGAGAAACAGATTTTTGTACTGTTCAACTCTATGTATCTAATAAACTAATACCTGCAAAGCATTAGCAATACAGGGAGTACTACACAGCAATGGCTCTCATTACTGACCGCATTGATTTGCCTGCCAGAGTCGGTGATTCTACTCAATGTTGCCAGTATCCTACAGCTAACGCATATAGAGCAGCGTGAGTGCCACCTAACCGAATTATGGCGTGCTACTTAGAGGCAGCCTGAGAACTTCTTCTCCCCACACGCACGACTCACCACCTCTCTTGGCCACTGAGGCAGGTGAACGTGCGTGTGGCTGTGCTGTGAATTAGCCGACAACCCCCGAGTCATGTTACTCACATGGATGTTCGGTACTTGATGTCATCTTTTTCAGCCAGCTCTTCACAGGTGAGGCCATTGTGCTCTTTCCAGAGTCCCTGACACTTCCTGCAGGTTTCCTGGGGACAAAGCAGAGACACGCAGACAGCTCCTGGTGAGTACACCCCATGCAAGTTTCTGTCCAACAACGGGAAATGTGAAGTAAGCTCCATGCTGCCTGAACTCTTTCAGAGGCTCTCCCTCCCTCTCAGCAGGCGCACTTCTACTGACATCTCAACAGAACAGGAAGAATCACTAGAAGAAAGTACCAGAAAAGCATGCATGGCTCGCCCTGGCTGGGGTGGCTCAGCTGGAGTGTCATCCCATATACTGAAGGGCTGTAGGTTTAATCCCTGCTCAGGGCACGTGCGGGAGGTGCCAAGTGATGTTATTCTCTCACATCGATACTCCCTCTACTCCCTTACTCTCTCTCTAAAAGCAATGAAAGAAAAATGTTCTCAGGTGAGGATAAAGGGAAAAAAGTAGAGAAAGGATTCATTGTTTTCATCATCCAATCTGTGTAAGACTTTCTAAAACGCCAGGACCCACTCCCCTCCCCACCAACAACAGACAGATTTATGGGATTTGGGATTTTTTTTTAAGACTTTATTTCTTCTTAGAGGTGGAAGGAAGAAGAAAGAGAGGGAGAGAAACATCAATGTGCAGTTGCTCCCCATGTGCCCCCACTGGAGACCCACCTGTACATAGCCCAGGCCTGTGGTCCAGGCCAGGGCGGCGGGAGGCCCTCTGGCAGGCATTCCCTCTGGCACCCGGCCCTCAGACGCACGAACTTTTCTCCGTGGCTCAACTTTGTTTATAAGCAGGAATTTTAAAAATCACTGCTTTTTATTCTAGGATTCCTTGTAGTTTATAAACTATCTCACACTAGTAGTAGGAATTAAAAAAAAACCACATCAATTCATTCTAATTTAATTTCCATAGGCGGAAATCACAACCCTAACAACCCCAGTAAAGGAGAAGACACTGTCAGCTTTAGCTGGGGACCTGATCTAGCATGGGGGACAGTGACAGCTCGAGGAAGTGGAGCCTAGAATCTGGAAGAGGAGGCAAAGAGCGCCAGGGAGAACATTCCAGGCCGAGGAGCACAGGCGAGGCTGGCAGGTCTGGCTCCTGAGGCTGGGCTGCAGACAGTGAACACAGGCCCGATGAGGCCCAGAGGGGCCTTGTGGGGTGTGATTATCGGCTTGACTTTTACCCTAAGAGCACTAGGAAGGCGTCCAAAGGTGTCGAGCATGGGAGTAACATGATCAGCTTTGTGATTTTACGAGATCATTTTTCACGGAGAGGAGATTGGCAGGACGAAAGATTGGAAGCATAAGAGATAGTTAGGAAGCTATCAAAGTTGTCCAGAGATCAAGGAGGCCCAGACCTAGGGCTGTAGGTGAGGGCATGGCAGAGAGCTGACTGATTTGAGAGAAACTAAGGAAGCGGAACTGGCTGGCGGGTGACAGCCAGCTCTGGGAGTCAGGGGAGGGAGGTGTCAAGGGTATCACCCTGGTTTCTGGTTTGTGCAGCAGAAGGTAACAGCAACACAGATGGAGCTTGGGGATAGTGGGAAAAGCCTGGCTTGGGCACAGGGAGGGCTGGCTTTAAGATCCAGAATCTGACGTGGGTGGTGATGGCAGAGGCGGACCTGTGGGACACTCAGCAGAGGGCAGACAGGCAGGTGGGGGTAAATGCGGAGCGTCTGGGAGGGGCTGGGCTAGAGATCACCACGAGACTCACTAGATGATGTTCTCACATCAATTCTAACAACATCTACTGCTGTGCCCTTCTCATTATGGGACATTTTCTAACATGTACTGGTAGGATAACTCTAACAGGGCATAGAGTGGTATGTACAGCATGGATGCTACCATTTCTATGGTGGTGGGGGGAGAAAAGAGTGATATATGAAACCAACTGAAAGGATACCCCAGCGATTGTTAGTACTGATTGTCCCGAGTAGCTGGGAGGCAGGCATGAGACTTCTTACTGTAGGCCTTTTGAATCTTATACCATATAAATGAACCACCTAATTAAAAGGTAACATGTAAAGCAAGAGAAAAATGGAATGGACCACTTGGGGAGCTGAGGACTCGAACAACCCTTTGGTGGGTGTGGTAACAAAGCCTCAAACAACAGAATGAGGTGGTGTGGGGGTGGAAATGAGCTGATTGAAGATTCTGTATCAAATGCTCTTGTTTCCAAGGCAAGTGATGTTCTAGTCCACTAATTACACCCCTGTCAGCAAACAGAGCCTAAATCAGTAGTGAGTTAATTATTACACACCAAAATTTAAAGCAGCATAAACGCCGTTTTTGAGAGACCTTTCCCCGACTATCCCATGAAACTGAAGGATAAACAACAGCTGGAGAATACAGATGAGCTGGTAGCTAGCTGGATCTTAACCTTCAAAATAATACTAACCTAGCCACCTGCCAGGAATAGAGCTTGAAAACAATGCACAACATTTAGATAATGCTTTGTAGCATCCCTGGAGACCCAGTTATTACTTCATGGACCCTTCTTCACAAGGGAAGAGCCCATTTTCCAGGCGAGGCACAGGCCCACGACAGCAAGATGGCTGGGCCAGGCTGAGTCCGTCGTGACAGGTCACTGGGAAGTGACCACTCACTTCCGAAATCACAGCGGTTCTCCTGTAGGCCCATGGGTGGGTTTGCAGCCCTGGTACTTCTCATTGAAGGAAGGGCCCAGGGGTCCCAGAGAATAAAACCAAAATGTCTTCTGAAAAGTCTAGCCAGCTAGACACCGAAATCCACAATTAAAACAAGGCACGCAAACAGCAGGCTGGGTCAATTTAACACTTGGAGCTTTTGCTTTAAAAATGTACCCTCTTTTCTGAACACAGTATATACTTTACTAAATTGTAATTCTCTCCTCTCAAGCACAGCGGGGCTCTGTCCCTAGACTCAACAAATGCTTAAAACAGTATTAGGCGGAAAAAATGTTCTTGAACATTTCCAACAGGAAGAAGCCCCATTCTTCAAAGCGAGGTCAAGGAGAAAGTCCCAAAGACCATTCTGGAAGGCAGAGCATACTTTAGCAAACACCTTCAGGACACGAAGGCCAGCACATCCTGGCTTTCAAATCTAACCAGAGACTGTGCCCCCTAACACCTGTGTGCGATTCTGGATCTGGAGGAAGCAGCTGGTTTCACCAACATCCCAAATACAATCTGCACACGCACACATCCGGGAGGGCCGGCAAAGAGGGGGGAGGGGCTAAGTCAGAGAACCCTTTGAGGAGGCAACATCTTCACAGGACTGACTCAAACAAGCACCCTGAGGGGTGACAACATCCAGGCAACCAGTCAAGTCCTCTTCCCATCTGGGCTGACAGTTCTGTGTGAGCACCTTTCCCAGCTGCGACAGCCACTAAAGCCGAGTATCTAAAATGTAGAACCAGGCCGCCAAACGTGAATAATGAAATATGTTCAATATTTTAATGAGCACGGAAGGTTTCCATGTCATTAAATAAAATTATTTAGAAGTATGACTTAACATCGCCTTTAAAATTTCTTGTATTCTTGTTATGTTTTGCAGTGTATGTTACAACGGTAGCACAGACACACAACTCACAAACATGCACACACTCTGGGAGGCGTCCTGCTCTGTGTATCTTTTCTGACACAGTGAGCAAGCGCAACCACAGAGCTGTGCACCCACTACCCTGGGCAGGGAGAGTCGCGACCGGGCAGTGGGCTGCCCGGCTTGGCTTGCAAGTGCCTTGGTGGACGGAAGGGGCTGACATGACAGGCAGGAAGACAGTTAAGCACAACTGGAGGAGTTAGGAAAGCAATGAGGGAGAAGTCTCTAGTAACTTCTGAGTTTCTACCTTGGGACACCAGCTGGGCTGTTGGAAACATGAACTCAGATCAAATGATCCAGGAGGAAAAGCAGATCGAGTGAGGGTGAGAGCTCAGGTGAGGACAGAGTTTAATTTTAGACTGGCATCTTTATTCATCCTCAGTATCTGCAGAACTCCTATCATTTGTCAAGTGCTGTACGAGATGCTGGGGATATGGCAATAAACAAATCAGACTCAGTTTCTACCTTCCTGGAGCTTATGGTCTAGTGAAGAAAACGGACATTACACAAACAATATATATAACTACAACTGTGGGGGGAACACTGAGGAGGAAAAGAGGAGAAGCATCGGGTGCTGTAAGTGTGAAACAGCGGAGTCATATTGGTCTGGGATCAGAACAGCCTTTCTGAGGATGTGACACGGCAGCAGAGCCCTGAAGGGTGAGCAGGGTTAGCGGGTGTTCGGGCAGAAGGAGGAGAGGATGTGTGCTGGGCTCTGGTGAGGAAGGGGGCCTGTCTCATTCCAGGAGCGCAGAGGAAGTTGGTGGGGATAGAGTCTAAGGGGCGGAGGGGCAGGGGAGTGGGGTAGGGCGGGATCAGGAAGGACAGTGGCCAGTGCAGACACTGAGGCTAGAGGGACAGATCTGGAAGTAGGCTGAGTGGGTGAAGCTGTCATTGCGTTTCCACAAGATCGCTCTAGCTGCTGATGGCGCCTGGCCACCTGGCTAAGCCGCAGGGCCTTGCAGCGACCCCTCACTAAACTGGGGCCAAGTCCCTGACTTCTGGGGAAACAGGCCCTAGAGTTGGGACTCTATTCTTGGCCAACCTTTCTCCACAGGCCTCCACAAACTCCTTCCAGAGCCCAGCTTGCCAGTGCTGAGGCTGGTGGGCTGAGACCAGCCTGGGACTAGGGAAGTAGCAGAGTGCCCATCTTTTCTTGTTAGGGACAAAAGCTGTTCCCATATGGTTTCAGAAAGGGACTTTACTATTGTTTTAAAGAGACTGTTTTTCCATTTTGGCTCTGCAAATGGATTTCCCACTAGAATGTCATCTACAAGGTAGTGCACACCTTTAACAAGCACCTTGAACTCTCACATCCCTACCACTGCCCCGCAGTGCTGGCTCCCAGTTCCACCCCCAAAGATCATCTGGTACGGGGTGCTGCTCCACAGATACCTCTCATTCAGTCTTCAGAGCCACTCCACAAGGGAAGTACTGGAACATCAGCCTCATTTTCTTATAAATGAGAAAAGGAAGGCTCAGAGAGGCATATTAACTTGTTTAAGGTCACGGAGCTATGGATTCAAGTTTGCATGATTCCACAGCCACTTGCTCTTCCCCCTCTGTTCTCCTGCCAGCACAGTGGCTGTGTTAGCAAGAACAGGTCATTGTTCACTGGAAAACCCGAGGCACGAGAGCATGAAACAAGCCTTGAGGTTACAATGGCCACCTTGTGCACAGAGGCCACAGATGAAAGGTCAGCAAGGCCGTGGAGCAACGAGTGTCAGGCATGGACAGCGCGGACGCCAGCTGCAGCTGTGCAGGAGGCCTGCTCCCTGAGCTTCCTGGAGCGGGGGTGGGGGGTGGGGGG
>PVIA01018762.1:0-11981 GCA_004024845.1 Tonatia bakeri | reverse complement strand
GAACAAACAAGCAAGCAAAATATAACCAGAGTTGTGGAAATAAGTACCAAACTGACAGTGACCAGAGGGGAGGGGGGAGGGGAATAATGGGGGAAAGAAGGGGAAGGGTCTAATCAAGGAACAGGTATAAAGGACCCATGGTAATGGGTGAGGATTGACTGTGTGGGCAGGAGGCTGGGATGGGTCAGGGAGAGCAATAGGGGCAGGGGGGATTGAGACAACTGTAATTGAACAGTTAAAAAATAAGTAAGTCTGGCCTGTAATCCCATGCACTCTGGAGGCGTTCAGCTTCTCAGTCAATCCCATGTTAGACTGTCTAGCATTGTCTTGGACAACCTCCTCCTGTGGGCCCTCCCTACTCCTCACCAGTGATGTGATCCGATCTCTCTGTATCAGCTGCTGCACACCCAGCTCATTTCTGACCACAGAGCTGTTCCCATCTGTATACAATCCCCAGTCAGGTTCTGTCAGCGGCTGGTCCAATAGATCTGGTCTGCTGGAATAAAGTTGGGCAATGATTTCTAAGCAATCATGTTAAAAAGTGGTGTTGAGTTAGATGGGGTTAAAAACTTGGAGTGCCTAGAAAAGAAAAAAAGAAAATAAAAACCAAAGCCTCTACAGCCATGGCCGGGAAAAGCTGCTGCACAGTGATTGAGAGTTACTTTGAATAATGCTAATTGCTGTGACGCTGGAGGCAAAGGGGACAATACCTGCATGAAAAAGCAAGGTCTCCTGTGAGATACAAGAAATCTTGCAAGACATGGAAAACTCAATGTGAATATTTAAATGGGGCATGCATAGTGATTCTTGCTTAGATGCGTGGTTCCAGATTAAGAGCTGGAGAACACGGAGACACAGCTGGTGGTGCTGGAAGTTGTGGGAGCCTAGCCAAGCACTGACGACTGGGAGAAGCCAGAATGCTGAACAGGAACCTGCCTAGTGAGGCTACAGACTTCTATATTTTTCCTGAAAGATGGTACCTCTGACTGGCCTGGTTTAGTAAGGAGAGGGAGGACTATGTGTGTTTTGTGGGTGTTTGGTTTTAAGAGACTTTGGGACTTGAAAACAGAAAATTGCAATCATTCTAAATCTGTATAACTTTTAATAAATACTCTCTTTCCTTTTCACCTCTTGCCATGGGAGTTAAGTTTTTTGGCAATGGGCAATAGAACCCCAAATCTGTTGCAGAACTGAGGCAGGAGACAGTCAGGAAGGGAACTCCAGGAGCCCTGCAGGGCTTGGATGAAGAAAACATCCATACATGACAAAGACCCCCTAAGACCGGTGTTCCTGTTTACTGGGATAACTCTGAATCATGAAATGCGCCTGCGCACTGCCCCTGATTCATTATAATAGCATTATAATAAAATAACATTATGGGACTCCCTTCTCCAGTAGCCAATCAAGAAAATCATGGGAAACCACACATGCGCAGTAGCTTTGAAATGTAACTCCCTGTACCTGTGCAGAAAAAAGCCCGCCAAAGGCTAGTCAGGAAGCTTTTGCCTTATAAAAATGGCATCCCTCCAGCCCATGGGGGCTCTCTCTGCTCAGAGCTGGCCCACCCCCATGTCCTATGGAGTGTACTATCGCTTAATAAATCTTCCCTCTTTCTTCTTACTATAAACTCTGTGTGTTCGGCTCAATTCTTTTGTCCCGATCACTAAGAACCTGGTTATCTGCGCCACCTGTGACAGAACCACACAGCCTGGCATTCTGTTACAATGTTGGAGGTTTGAGCTTCCCTCTGAGTCTGGGAGTAGGGCACCTGGATTTAAGGTAGTGGTGGTTTGAAAGGTAACATCTGGGTTGCCTAATAAAATGGCCCTGCCATCTGCCAATACCCTCCTTTCTCTTCCAGTAGAGTTAGAACATGGTGTGGAACAAATATCATAGCAGGTCACTCCAGAGTGAATTTCTCTGCTTCCTGTGAGATGTCACAGGTAGCTGATTCTGCCTGGGGGCATGACAGCTATCCTTTTGTCATGTAATCTAGTTTCTTTTAGATACAGTACATGGTTGAGGGATATTTCCCAGGGTCTCAGTTAGTATCCCAAGTATAATTCCTTGCCTTTCATGATTGTATAATTTGAACCATTTCTATAAACTAGGCAATCCTAAAGTGGGTGCTAAAACTAGTTTTTCCTTCAAGGTGTCAAACAAATGCCATCTGACAGTGTCTTGTCCATTCAAAAGGCTCAGAGTCTAGGCCTTTCAAAGAATTGTACAACGGTTTTGCTATTGTTGACAGGGAAGACCTGGTTCTTCTTGCTGACACATGTAAAGATTACAGATCAGCAAATAAATACATTGGCATGAAATCAATTTATTAGTGACCCATTTCCATGGAAGAGAATGGGACTAGCAAGAGTGGGGAGTGAAAAGCAAAGGTTCAGAGCAGAGCTGGGTGGCAAAGGTAAGAACGGCTGAAGACCAGGGTGGCAAGCCCCCGGGTGGCCTGAAGCCAGGTGGCCAGAGAGCACCCTGAGCCGAGAGACAGAGAGACTTTTGTTCTGAGGATTTATATAGTTGGTGGGATAAGAGAAAAAAAGTTACATATGGATTAACAGATAAATGTGGCTCCAGCTTTTCTGGGGGATGTGACTACCCAAGGTTAGGTATGTGTGGGGGTCTGTTAGCCCAAATCCTTACCTTGCTCCAGACCCCATTTGTTCATCTTGTTATAAAACAAATACCTGAAAGGAGACAATTAATTAAAATTGGGGCACTTTCCAAAGTTTTTTATGGGCTCTTTCTGTAAGCATCACAGACTCCCTCGTAAAACAGATAGTGATCAGAGGTAGACAATCAACCAAAGTTGTTTTATGGGCTTCTTCTTTGGGAACTGGAGACCCTCTCCCACATTCCAGGCCTTGGGACAAAAGCATAGTTTCAATGCCTTCTTTCCCAGATAGTGGAAACACTACAAAGAATTTCAAAGGACTTCCCTCCTTCCTTGCTAACATAGTGTTTCTTGTGATGTTGGAACACTTGGCAATATTATCAGACCAGGCTCAGAAGTACTGAGTTAGCTTGTGAGACATGTCTCCTTCCTGCCTCAGTTTACTATTTATTCTACCTAAGTGGTAAAAGGCATTTCCTGGCAACCAGGATGCTAGATGCTGGCCAGTGATAGCAGTGCAGTCTCAGAGTTCTTCCTGTGCTGTCTCCTGCCTCACTATAAGTACAAAGTTTGGGATCCAAATCTAGCAAAACCCTGTAATCTGTAAGAATCCATGAAGCTGCCTCTGGTTCACTGGGATTTTTATTATAGTAATGTAACATGGTGCAACCAGGGCCCCCAATCCCCTGCAAACGAAGGATTTAAAGAAGGGTCCAGAACTCGGGAGGTCCAAGAATTACAAAATATAGGATATCCTTACCCCCACAAGTCTGAACTGGGAGATGGGACACATGGAGCAGGGCCACTGAGAGTTATTTTGCGTATCTATAACTTTTGGCTGGCTTCATAGATATGTTAACTGTGGCCTGCTTTGAGCCAGGGAGATGGGAGTGATTTCAACCCAGGACGTAACTGGGAGGCAGCTCTCCCTAGTTACAGCTCCTGCTTGGGAGCTTGGAGATGATTGGCTCCACACTATGGGGCCACACCTGCCTGGACTTACTATGGCAGCCCAGAAAAGCTGGAAAATTCAAGAATGCTGGCAGGTGTAGACAATTGTGGAAGGACTCAGAAATGGGGTTGCAGAGAAAGATTCATGCCAGGATTTAAACCCAGGTATGGCAGCCATGTGGGGTAGGAACCATGCAGTTTTAGGGAAACCTTGTGGTTTTGGGGCTCCCTTTGCCACTCGGCTTAGGAAGCAGGAAAGCAAGATGTAGGAGCGATGCAGATCTCTCTCTTAGCAGTTTGGAAGCATGCAGGAGAGACATTGCAGGAAGGAAAAGGGTGAAAGGACTCTTGTTGGTGGGCCAGGAGAAGGTGCCATGTGGTTTTGGATTAAGAACTGGAGATCATGGTGACACAGGTGATGGTGCTGGGAACTGTGGGAGGCCTACCAGCTGAGCACAGATTACTAAGGACTGGGGGCTGCCTGAGTCACAGACTTTCACTTCTTTTCCCCCGACTGAGCAAAGTGGGGAAGGAAGGACTGTGTGGATTTGTGGGTGTTTTAAGGGACTTTGGGATTTTAACAAAGATATTTAGTCATTACTCTAAGTCTGTATAACTTTGAATAAATAGTTCCTTTCCTTTTCACCACACTCTGGCATTGAGAACCGTAATTCCAATTCCTAAGGGTGGCAGGCAAGACAAACCTAGTACAGGGGGACCCTGAGAGAATGGGGGGATCCATTTGGTAACAGTATCTTGGCCCTCCCCATGGGTCTGTTCTGTAATAGCAATAGCTTATTTTTGGTCAGTCATCCAACTCCTAATGTTTTGTTTTGTTTGGAATCCCAGGTACAATACCTCCCAGGTACAATGCAAAGTTGGGCCTTGTGAGGTGATACTTTACATCCTCTGTTTGCCAAATGACTCAGGACTATGGTGGTGTTGAGCAAACAGTCTTCATATTTACTGCTAGCTAGTAGTAATTCATCTTCACATTGTAGAAGAATTCCTGATTTCAATTGAATATCCCTTAAATCTTTTATTAACATTTCCCCAAGCTCACATTTTAGAGGCTGAAGGAATGCCTGTTTTTATAATTGTCTGGTCACTCCTGTAACCTCACTGCAGCCAAACTTTTCTTAGTTAATTTTGTACTTGGCACTGAGTTTGCAGCTCCCGTGTCTATAAGGAAGTCAATTAGCTGGTTCCCCACTGTCAGTTGTACCCAGGGCTGCTGTGGGGAAATAGACAGAAGTTGACTAATAGGGCAGAAGTTGACTAGGAAAGCCCCTGGGTTTCTTCATTCATCATCACACTCATCATTCCTTTTTAACATTTCTCAGCAAGGGTTTCTATCCTTTCCAGTTTTCTTTATGAGTTCTGAGCAGTCCTTTCTCCAATGGCCTTCCTCTTTGCAACTGGCACTTTGATTGGTCACCTAGTAGGTCTTTCTTCCTTCGTTTTGGGTCCCACCACTCCTTGTGGTTTCTCTCGCTGCTTCTTAAAAAACAGAGACCTGCTTTAATTTCCTTGTTTCCTGGGGATGGCAAACTTTAAAGGCTAGGTCCATCCGCTGGGAGACGTCCACTCCCAGTGCCCTGTCAACGTTGGAGCTCCCTCCTGATACCCAGGGCACTTTGCCCAGTAGAAGTCACGTTTACCATCTGGACATTTACTCGTGACTGTGGGTCAGCAACAGTGTGCTTTCGGTAGTTCAGGTAGATCCTCCCTAAAAATCTCAGAAGGGTCTTCATTTGGTTTCTGTTGAAGATCCAGTATCATATCAGGCTTTTGTGCTTAGGCGCCCCTTTCTTAAGTTCTTCCACTGTTCATCTTTTGTAACATTCTAGGGAGGCTGCACCTCTGCTATCTGGGTCCCAGTGGGGCTCTGTCAAGGAAACTGCCCCAGCCAGGTTGGGGGTCCAGTTGGGATTTTTCTTGTTGGAGGTGATTAGCCTCCTCATTAGCCTTATTTATAACTGGCTGTCTTTCATCTGCTGTTGGCAGGGTGCTATGAAGAGCCTGTATATCTGCCCAGGTTGGATGGTGAGTGGCAAAAATGGAGGTAATAACATCTGTCATTTCCTGAGGATCCTCCTTATATGAGGGGTTGGAATTCTTCCAATTCAGTACGTCTGAAGTGGAAAGTGAAGTAAGGGCCCAATAGTAGCCAGCGGACTGGACATCTTGGTTTATTCCACCTGTATGATATTGTCTCAAAGGGAATCATCCTGATCTAGATAGGGTTGCTCCCTGGCCAAAATGGGTGCCCTGCTGGGTCTTCAAGGGAGAAACAGTTCCTTCATTATATAGGGGTGGAGCTATTGTTCCTCTGGGCCCAGTTCAGGGGTATCTAGCAGTGGGGGTGGGGTGGGGGGAAAACTTCCTACTGCTAATCCTGGGTTCTCTGGGGTTCAGGGCATTAAAGAGACTCGTTTCCTCATTTTTCATTTCTTCCTGTGTCTTACTCTTAGGGAGAGGGTTTGAAGCCAGTCCTCTTCTCTGCATCATAAACTGGTTCCCTTTCTTTGCAAAATCCTTATTGTGCAAAGACATAAACTCCTGGACATAAGGGGTTTTGTCCCATTTCCTTGACCACTGGCAAAACATTCCAATTATATGATGGTGTAGTAATTTAGGAAAACATTTAGGAGCCATTTTCTCTATAGTCTAAAGTATACATAGGCCAAGCAGTGTTACAATCCAGGGGTGTCAAACTCATTTTCACCGGGGACCATATCAGCCTCGTGGTTGCCTTCAAAGGGCCAAATGTAATATTTAACTACTCCTCAACCAGGGGCAAGGAGTTTAGTGCTGCTGCTGGGTAGAAATAAGGTGCTGAGCCGGATAAAACAAGGTGGAGGGCCAGATTCAGCCCACAGGCCTTGGGTTTGCCACCTGTGCAATAGACAATTCCTTCTGAGTCACTGGATCACAGCTATACATGGACCAATCTGCTAACATTCAGCCCCTGAGCTGCCCTGAGGAGTAAAAGCAGAAAAAGCCCTGATAGTGTGAAAGTATAAGCCCCAAACCATAACCATAGCAAATCCCCAAAGTGAGAACATATAAACAAAACTTGGATCCATAATTTGAGTATTTCAAATGACTGCCCACAAGCAAGTCTTAGTGAGTCATGTCCTGCCAGCTGATCCTGCAAGTGGCCCTAATCAGGCCTAAATGCATGAAGCCCAAGCAGTGGGGAGAGTCTCCCAACCGGTGCTGCAAATGGTCCTAACTGGGCCCGGGTGGCATGAAGCCCACACAGCAGGGATGCAGTGCACGCCAGCTCAACCTGCCAGCCTTGGAGTCTGTCTGCTCCCCAGACCCGTTTCCTTTCACCAGCCAAGTGTTTCAGGTGGCCGGATGACCCCTTGAGATGGAGTGCAGAAAAAGTCCCCAAGGAAAAGCTCTTGTCACCTGCTGGGAAGTCCCCACAGTCCTGCTCCTGGAGTTGGCCTGCCACAGGCAGCTGGGACCTCAGCCCAGGCCCTCAGAGACTTGTCGAGGTCCACACTGTCCCACTAGAGTAGCCAAACTGTAGCCAAACAAAATAGAGGTTCAGCTGCCTGCTGCCACAAAAGCCAAACTTGTGAGGCATGTGCTGGTACAAAGGAAAAGAGGTTTTATTCAGGTGCCGCACAACCTGGAAGAATGGCGGACTCCCACCTCAAAGAACACATAACATCTGTTAATATTTGTGCATCAAATAGGACAGCAGCAACTCAAAGACAAATGTAATAAGATACAATTGTCACACACTTTGGTGAAAAACAATAAAGTAGACACAATAGTCAGGATTTAAGAAATAGAAAGAACATAATCAGTAATGTAAAGTTTATACATATATATTGAACTATGTATACCTGTAATAGGAAAATATCTTCTTTACAAGTGTTCATGAGATACTTATGAAAACTGATTACATATTATGTCACGAAGAATGCCATTATAATTTGATACAGTCGAAATGACACACAGCATTCTCTGTATACACAGTAGAAAGTAGAAAATTAGAACAAATGTTAACAAACGTTAATTTCTTATTCTGTCTTTCAGCTTACTGTGTAAGTGCCCTGCTGCTTAAAAATTTAAGAGCTTCTGAAAAATAACTCTTGTTCAAAGGCAAATACAAAATAAAATTTTTTTTCTTCTGCAGAAAATGATAATAAAAACATAACACATTTAATGTTTAGTCTAAAATTAATGATATCTCACAGACATAAAACAATAATCAAATTTCTAACTCAAAAGCTACAAAGTGAGTTAAACAGGAAGCTGAAAGGCAGAGAATAAGAAATCAATGTGAAGCAGACTGTTTCAGCCTCCTTTTCACGTTTCCTCAGTCTGGTCTTTCTGTCAGTCACAAATCTCTCTCTTTCAGCAGATACGGAATTTAACTATCCTTTCTGCCAAGGGCCTCTGCTATTATTTTAAGCTCCTTTAAATCTTACCTTGGATCTGAAATTGTACAGAATTACTTTTCTTACATCCAGTCTCATAGCTGCAGAAAGTTTCAAAAAACAGAATTCCAGCCAAGAAGCTGCCTTCACTTCCTAGAAAGTTGTCCTCCCCACCCCCCCAGTACCTTCAGCTCCAACTGCTCTGCATTAAAAAATTATCCTTAGGTATTTGCAAAAGCATTTTTCCAAAGATCAAGAGGACAGGCAAGAAAGAGAACTAACAGTCTGGACAGCTCCATATTCCCACATCTCAAAGGTAAAAATTAACGCATGATTCTCACAGAGCCCAGGCAAGAGAGGCCACGTGGGTGTGGGTGCCCCCGGCCGCCTCCTCCTCTGCCTTCAGTGCACTCTGTGCCTCACACGCTCTGCTGTCTCTCAGGTGAGACGTTGTCCCTGTCCACATGTGGGTATAGAGTTTTTAATGACGTAGTTTTAGAAATAGTCTCTAGCAAGACTAATATATAATCTACCTCCATTTTAAACACAATTTTTAAAAGATACTTCTTTTGTTTGAAGTATTTTTCAAAATTCCCAAACTTTACGCATATGTGGATTATTTTTGTGTAGTATTGTCAGTAATTGAGACATTAGAATTCTACTAGTGTTATAATTTGTATTTTTAAAGTTCTGGTTCAATCACAATTTAAAATCTCTAGGTAAAATGGTCTAAGCATGTATGTTGAGATTTGCTTTAAAATACAGGGTGTGACAAAAGTAGGTTTACAGTTGTACATGCACAGAACACAGTTTATTCTTGTATTATTATTTATTAATTATTGTATTGTTTCCCATAAAACAACTGTAAACCTATTTTTGCCCTACTTCCTATGTAATTTATTTTAAATTGCTTTTGAAGTTTTTATATAATATTATGTTTCATTTGTTTTGCTGACTGATGCCAAGTAAAGATGTCTGCACAACAGATCCTCAGAGACAAGCACCTCAGGGCTGGAGAGTTCCTGGGAGCAGGCCCGGTCACCACTGGACACAAAGAACACCATCTGTCTCCAGGTGGTCAGTTCTGTAACTCGGTTCCGATGAATTAAGAGCTTCATTCAGTTCAACTCACAAGCATCTGTTGATTATACAACATGATCTCAGCACAAAGTCCTCATCAAATAACCTGTTCAGTTTAGCTGAAGGGCTAAGGTGACAGTAGACCTGTACCGAAAGGTAATTTTGCATATTTTTCACTGAAAACCTTCAGGGAGCAGTTTATATAAGATAGGTATTTAAAGTCACTAGTTCATACATACAGGAGATGTTTGTGGCAAAAAAAATCGATAGGAATTATATTTAATGAAAAACAGAATCATTGTCTTTGCAAGGCCCATCTGTTTCATTGACTTTATCATTGTGAGAGGCCACGTGACTGAGCATCAGTATACAAGCTCTTGCAGCACTCAGTTAGTTAGAGCATCGTCCCAATACACCAAGGGTGCGGGTTCGGTCCCTGGTCAGGGCACATACAGGAATCAACCAATGAATGCATAAATAAGTAGAACAACAAACTGCTCGCTCTCTCTCTACCCCCTACTACCTACTCCCTCTTTCCCCTTAAAATCAGTAAAATAAATATTTTTATTTATTTATTTATTTATTTATTTAAATAAAAATATGGAGGCACTCCAACTCTCACACACCAAGCTCAACAATCAGAAAACATTATGGCAGATGCAAAAATAACCACAAATACTTTGCAGCTTACTCTGTTAAGAAATGTGGCCTGTGAACGTACCTTTTGACCTGAGCTAACAGTATGGCTTGCTTTGACTGAGAGAATGTAGTGGAGCAATGCTGTGAGTTCTAAGTTCAGGCCTAGAAGCCCTACGGTTTTTCTCTTGTACCAGGGAACCTCCCAGCAGCTTCTGACTGAGCCTCAGTCAGCCTGTTGGATAACAAACCCACATGGAGAGAGGCCCAGCAGTCCCAACTCAACCAACTGAGGCTGCAGGTAAGTGAGGGAGCCCACCTGAGAACACCTCAGCCCAACCCAGAGCATGAAGGTTGTCCAGGTGAGCCTTGCGCAATTTACTGAATACTATCTTACAGAATCGAGAAAATAATAAGTCATTGTTTGATGTTATTAAATTTTGGAGTAGATTATTACATAGGAAAATCTGACTGGCATAATCCTCTTCAAAGAAATGCTGCTTCCCAGTGAGTTTTTGTGCTTCTGCGGCCCACACACAGAGACTGCCACAAGGAGGAGGTCGGATGCATGAAGGAAAACTTATGGGCTGTTGCTGGCCTGGCATGATGTTATCGGTACCATTATCATCATTAATATTTGTTATTATATAGTAGTTATCACCCAGGAATACTTGCTGTGTGCCAGGCACTGAACTGTGTTTAAGCCTTATAATTTGTAAATTGTTATAATTTCATGTCATCATATTAACTAGCATGTAGTAGTTTCCACCCCACTTTATAGGAAAGAACCCTGAGGCTCACACGTTTTGAGTGACTTGCCTAAGCTGATGCAGCTGAGAAAAATCACAAGCAGTGCTGAGTACTTATTTATCTGATTCCTATGTCCATCCTCTTTTCACTTTGCTATTCCAGACTCTGCTATTGTTATAAAGCATCTTTACCTGCTGCAAGAGAGGGGAGGTCTTGGCATGTATGGTAAAATCTCACCAATGCATTATAACTAGGGTCGTATGAGGGCAAAGTAGTTGAAAGTCAAAACTAAAGAATTTGAAAATGTACAGATTTAGAGACTGTTATAAATGTAAATGAGAACAAACATGAGTACTGTCTAAATAACTTCTTATGGGGCTCTCAGCAATGTAAATTATAATGGCACTTCTCTTTTATATCAACAATTTTAATTATGAAATAAGTGGTATGTAAATCAGTATTTTAGAGAAAATGTTTATTAAAGTAATATTTTAAACTCTAAATCTTATTTCCACCATTAATTTATAAAAGGGCTTTTAATTTTGCTATTAGACAAAGATGACAAATTAGTTTTTTGTCAAAATGATACACCATTCCTCTAGCTGATCTAATCCACCAATAATTTTACTTTATGTGAAAATTATGAGCTGAAGGCAGAAGCAACTAGAACAAGGTTCATCGTGTGACACTGGGTGAGCAGGAAGAGGAGACACAGAGTCAGGGTCAGGACAGAGGTCCTCTGCCATCTCTCAGTGGACGGCAGTGACCGACTTGGACTTTCACTGCACCCACAGGATGGGATCTGAGACTGGACCTTCGACTTCCCACTCAAGGTGCAATTCTGATCCCACATGTTTAACACCCTAACTCCCTAACTTAAGTTAATTTTTTTTAAACTATTATATTAATAGGTGAATTTTTTCAACTTTCAGTATCATTTATTTTTCCTAGAATCTAGATACAATTAACTGTAACCAGACAGTGCTCAATACTATTTAAGCCCCACTTTAAGTTCTTCAAACTAGCTCAGCATTTGTGAATGAGAATTCACATTTCAGCAAAAATGGAAACTAGAATTTGACATTAACAAAATTTACTCAATTTCAATGTTAACTACGAAATTTTTATATGAAACAAGTGGACTTAATATACCAGAATTTGGCCTTTATAAACTAGCTTACACATAAATGGTTACTGTGTCTGTCCTAACCTGTTTAGTGTTGCACCAGAGTCCCTCCCTAGCTTTTACTAGGTACACAGATTCCTCCCCTTAGGACAAAGTGAAAAAGTTCCCACCTACGGGGGGGAAAACCCACCAGATTTATCCAATTCTGAATCATCAGCAAATATAATACCAGAAATAGGTTATGGGCTACACTTAAGTCTTTTAACCTAAATAATATAAAAGAAGGTTACAGTGTTGACCAAAAGAACACACAGGTTTCTCATTAAACTTTGTTATAATGGGTCTCAAAATTCTGTGACAGATTTTTGTCAAGTTGTTCCCATTAAAAAGTACTGATTTTAAAAACTAATAA
>PVIA01018761.1:0-11997 GCA_004024845.1 Tonatia bakeri | reverse complement strand
GGGGGGGGGGGGAATGGGACAACTGTAATAGCATAATCAATAAACTATATTTAAAAAATCACACTAGTGTTCAAGGAAGATGACCCGTATAAAAGCTTAAAATCATAAGGGAGTCCACATAAAAACCTCATTCCCGAGCTGAAACATGGGTCACGGACGGCTTTCACCATTTCCTAAGGGCTAAACTACAAGAAGTTATGTTAACGATGAACTAGGAAAAAAAACATGCACCACATTTACCGATGATTTTAAAGTAGTCATTCGTTTTCTTTAGAAGAACACTCCAGTGCATCACTTCAGCTCTATGGCGGCGCGGGAGCGCCCTTCTGCCGACGGGCTGTCTGTAACTTTGAGACCTGCAGGGATTATGACTCTTCCCCTGTTTAAATCTGAAAACACCAGAGATGACAGGCTCCAGAGTTCGCAGCCCAAATGCACCACCTCCCAGGAGCAGGACTAGCTGAGTCCTGAGCCCTCTGGTCCTCAAAACAGAGGACAGTGCCTGCGTGCTGCCCCTGAGCCCTGCTGTCCGGGATGTCCAGGGCTGGCCCAGTCTGGTGCGTCTCTGTGGCTCAGTCCCGACTATTGGGCAGTGCACAGACAGGGCGGGTGGGGCAGCTCCAGAAGCCGAGTCCCACAGGAAAGCACCCGCGCCACGCTCAGCTCACAGGGCAGCTCCCAGGCACACCCAGACACCTCCAACACCCGCCCTGCTGCCCTCGGAGAGGCCCTGCCTGTCTCCACAGGCAGCAGCTATAAAGACCAGGAGGCCTTTCCCAGAGGTGGCCCGGAATCCCGTCACCTGGCTCTTGTCTCCAATGCCAGCATGGTTACGTGGAACATGGTTTAGTCACTGTGCACTTTGAGTGCCCGGACCCTGTTGTCAGAGAGGCAGGGCAAAAGGGACTCTGAGGTTGACCAGGAACCCACAATGACAGCAGGAGGTGGAGCCAGGGCGCTGGCATCTGAGATGAACCCCTAGTGACAGAGGAGGAGCCCAGTCCTTGTGCCCAGGCAGGGACTCTGAGCAGAAGCCTCCCCCCAGCGACAGTGTCTGGGAGGATGAGACAGCAGCCAGGATGGATATCCAGCTCTGCCTGTCTGCCCCTCATACACACTCGACAAATAGACCTTAAATTGATGATGGAAACCACACAGCAGAAGCCTGCAACCCCGTGTGACACCTTGGGGTCAGAACATGCTCCTTATAGACACAGGGGCACAGGTGTCAGCGTGGGCGGAACCAGCAAGTGTCCACGGCTGCCCCAGGGCCTTTCCCCTCGTACAGTCAGGGGGAAGGATGGGGGTCTCCTAACAGGGTAGGTTGGACCCCCCTTCATTCCTCCAACATCACAGCCCTGCCCACTTCCACCTTGTGAGTGACATCTGTTCTTCCTGGGGTGGGCCTTGGACATAGCCTGTGTCTTTCCTCTCCTCATGGCCACCTGACCTGGCACAAATTCTGGACTCTTGACCCCAGGTAGAGATACTACCAGAGAGGAAGGAGCCCAGCCTGACTGCAGAGGAAGTCAGAGGACAATTCTCTGTGCTGAGGGGCCCTGGTCCGTGGGGACACCTGGCTGTGGGCCCTGAACCCATCTCACCAGCCCATGGTGTCCTGGGGAACAAGGGGCCCTTCCTATGCAGGATGAAACAGGAGGACCCAGGCTCTGTGGTTGCTTCCATCTCAGAGGAGCTGAGGGTCCCATAGGAGCCTCCCTCCTTCTCACAGAGGAATCCACGGGGTCCCCTGGATGAGTCTCCACATGGAGCTGCTCCAGCTCCTGGGCCTGTGGGGATCCCAGAGCAGATGACAGGCAGGGACACGTATGACTTGGATGTAACACCCCTGTTCTGTGATGGGGGACACATGGGGCATTCAGAGCACAAGATCCCCAAGCTGGCATTGTGTTTGAAAGCCTCACAAGATCCCGCACCCAGTCCTTGAATCCTTGGGACAGAGAGCTCCTCCTGGGTGTACAGTTCTCCTGACACTGGATCAGGACTTTTCTGGACAAACACCATCATCTCCCTGGACTCGTCTTGCCCTGGATGGAGTCAGACAGCCTGGATATCCAGGATAGGGCTGGTCCCTGCAGCTCAGACTGGTGCTCAGAGCCCACCTGTACACAAGGCTCAGGGTCAGCTCCTACCCTTTGGAGCCTGGTAGCATCCCTGGGGCAGCCCTGACTTGGCCACAGTCCCCTTATGCCCTCCAGGGGGGCGACATTAGGGTACACACAACACACAGAAAATGAACACATAACCATGGCTTTGGGAAGGAGGGGGAAAAGGAGCCTGATTTCCATACCACAGACCCTTCTGGGTCCCTACCATGTGTCTGCTCTGTCCCACCTGCTGCTCCCAAGGGCCTAGGGGCACCTGCTCTCTCAGGGGTTCCTGTGCACCACCCATGGGAAGGGCAGGGTGGAGTCAGAGAAGGTCCCCAGGCAGAGCTGAGGTGGCCCCAATGGCCTGATAGAAGGACGTGGACAGGCTCAACCAACAGACAGGGTGGGGGGGGTCTCCCTAAAATCATCTCCCTCAACAACCAGGGAACCCTCAGCCATCAGACTGCCCACCACCATCTTTATTGCCAGGACATGCAGGACACCTGTCCCTTCACACCCGGGAACTGCAGGTCCTTCTGAGACACCCAGTCCTGGGTCTCTGTCCTTAGAAGCAGAAGCCACACTGGTGACACCTGAAGACAAAGGGTGGGTCCCCTCACCAGTCATCAACGAGTTTGTCCCTGTCTCACCCCAGAGTCACCTCTGTGACCTTCCTGCTGGGGGGACACCCACCTCCCCAGAGCATCTGAGAACCTGGGGAGACCCGGTGCCCAGATGGGCTCCTGTGCCACAAACAGAAAAGATCCCCAGGTTTGGGGACTCCTGGGACTTGCTCTATGGTACTGACAATGCCACGGCCAGGACACAGCACAGGTCAGCAGTGGGGTTCACTGGGAGGGTCACCCCCTCAGGGGTCAGGGGCCGGGTCCCCATCAGCCTTGCCACTGAGAGTACTCTGCAGACCAACAGGATCAGCACCCAGCACAGCTTGTCGGATGGAGACTGTGGGGCCCCCAGACACCTGCTGAGTCAGAATCTGCACTGGAGCAGGATCTGCAGGCCCTCCCTGCGCACGGGGAGAGGGGAGGGGCTTCCCCACCCCACAATACCGGGTTTCAGCCTGGCTGGGGATCCACAGCTGGACAGCTGCTGAAGCAGCACTTCTAAGGTGTCACCTGGGCATCATAATTTTTAGAAACTTCCACCAATGATCTGATGCACTGGGGGTGACATCCCTGTGACAAGACCTCATGTTGTGGCCCCTGGGTTCTTGCTCTGAAGAGAAAAGCCAATGGGGATGAGAGGGGGCTGTAGGGAGGTGAATTCACACCCCACGCAGAGCTGTGGTGATGACCTGCACACAGACACTCCAAGCTGGAGCTTGGCCCATTGTGAGGGGAGGAATGGCCCCAGGTGCAAACCGGTGGAGTCAGACCAGACCTCTGTTCTGCAGCCTAGGCACCTGAGTTTAGATGAGAGAAGAATTTAGAGCCAGGAACCGAAGTTATAAGAGAAAGTTTATACAGGGGTGTCAAACTCATTTTCACCGGGGCCACATCAGCCTCACAGTTGCCTTCCAAGGGCCAAATATAACTTTAGGACTGTATAAATGTAACTACTCCTTAACTGGGGCAAGGACCTTGGCACTGCTGCTGGGTAGGAACAAGGTGCCAGGTGGATAAAAGAAGGTGGAGGGCCAGTTTCGGCCTGTGGGCCTTGTGTTTGCCACCTGAGACATACACAGTCACAGAGGTGGAAGAGTGGAGCCTTAGCAGAACTGGGCTCAGGAAACAAGTTACAGAAGTAAAAGAAGTGCCCTTGGAGCTCGAGGAAAACAGAATGAAATTATGCGCCTTGAAGGAAAAAAGGCGGGAAAGGCATGGGCATGCACAAGAGAGGGAGCCGCACTGGGTCCTCCCCCTTGAGGGTATTTGTCTGGGGTCTCAGGGAAGGGTTTCAGTAGAATATTGACCTATGTCCACGTGTGTCCTTGCAGGGTCAAGGTCATTACTGACTGGTCAGCGCCAGGGCAGGAGGTCATTGGTCAGCGCAGCTGGTCCTGATGTTGGCCATGGTGCCACTGTCTGATGTCCTGCCTTTCTGGGCCTGGAGCTGAAACACCTGTGAGGCCTCGATGTATCTGATGTGGGTCAGAGCCTCATGGTCCTGGGGGCTCAATGCTTAAGGGCTGATCTCTGGCCCCCTTGTTTCTTCTCTTTCTGAGGGATCTAAGAGGGTGACTGGCCACATGTCAGGGAGGCAGAGGTCAGGAGAGGGTCTGCAACCACATGACCAATCATATGAAAGGTCAGGGATTCTGACCACATGACCAGGGATGTGCTAAGGGAGGAAAGGTCTCCCTGGGAGCAAGGTCCTAGACCAGGTTTGCCCGTTGCCAGGTTCCCGGGGATTTCCACCCTGGGGACTTTGTGTATCCAGCCTATCACCCTACTCTGCTCCTGTCTGTCTAACTACATTGGACACAAACCAGATGTGTGTGTGTGTGTGTGTGTGTGTGTGTGTGTGTGTGTACATGTGTGCAGGGAGGAGTCACTCCTGGAAAAGGCAGTGAACTCAGCAGTTACAGAGAACTGAAATGCAGAGGAAAGGAAAGGGGAAGAAGAGCACAGGGGAGGCAAGAATGAGGGGACAGAGAGGAGGATCCTAGGCACAAACCCCACCCCAGCCCACGTGACCCAGGAAGTGATCTTGACACAGGAGGAGGCTCAGCAAATGGGGAGGAAGGACGCAGATCCCACACAGCACGACCCCAGTGCCTGTGAGGGATTCTGGATCCGAGCTCATCTCAGACAGGGAGAGACCAGAGCAGCCTGCAGACGCCATGGAGGCCCCCTCGGCCCCTACCCACAGAGGATTTGTCTTGTGGAAGGAGCTCCTGCTGGCTGGTGAGACAGCAGAGTTACCTGGGGGTGGACGGGGGGATCAGAGGCAGACAGTGGCTGGGGACTCCTGGGGAGCTCAGGGCTCTCAGGTTCACAGGGGCTCCAGTAATGGTGGCCATGCTGCTGACCTTGACCATGGGAGACACATTCACAGACACTAACATACACTCAGCCTCACACACACACAGAGAACAAGGCTGAGAGATAAACAGTTTTGCTCAGGAACCAGGGCCTCATCTTTCCCTCCCAACACATAGACCCAAATATTGGTCAATTTCTCTCTTTCCTCCTAGTCTCACTGTTAACCTTGCGGAGCCTGCCCAGCACTGCCCGACTCACTATTGAGTCAACCAATGCTGCTGAAGGGAAGGATGTGCTTCTCCTTGTCCACAGTCTGCCTGAGAATCTTGTAAGCTATTCCTGGTACAAAGGGGAAAGGGTAGAGAGCAATAGTCAAATTGCAACATATATAACAACATTTGCAAGAATTCTACCCGGGCCTGCACACAGTGGTCGAGAGACAATATACTCCAATGGAGCCCTGATGTTCCAGAAGGTCACCCTGCAGGACACAGGATACTACACCGTACAAGCCATAAGGAAAGATTTGCAGACTGAAGAAGCAACTGGACAGCTCCGTGTGTACAGTGAGTGATTGCTCCCTGACCTCTGGGTGTCGGGTGGGGAGAATTCTACTCACACACAGGATCCACACCCTGGACTCAGCCTCCATCCCCCTCTGCTTCACATCCCAGGGTGGGTTTGGGCATTTAGCGCAGGACACACACAGTGGAGACAAACTTCCAGAGATCAGAGTTCCCTCCCCAGATTCCAGCCCTGCACGCATTCACTGCAGAGAGAAAGACCAGTCCGATGGGAGTAACTTAGCAGAGGGAAACCAAACTCAGTCCGGCTCCCTGGACCTTCCACATGACCTTGACCCTGAGAAAGGCTCTGCAGGGCTCAGTCAGGACCTGGCCTGAGCATCCCCTAGATCCTCACAGAGCAGCTCAGCCCAGGAGCCCCTCCCCAGACGCCTGTCCCAAACATGCTGACTCCAGGGACCCTGGGCAGCCTGTGTCAGGGTGGGTTGGGCCTCCTGGGAAACTCTACTCCTGAGGCTCCCAAACAGGTCACCAGTCAGGGCTCAGCTCCAAGACCCACATTAGGGCAGCAATGGAGCCTCGTCCTTCACGTGAGACAGTGTGCGGAGGGCACAGGTAGACAAGCTCCAGGACCATTGGCCGAATACCCTGGAGGACACAGGAGACCCCAGTGGATGGTTAGCGTCCCCAGGGAGGAGCAGGAAATGTGTTCCTGACAGCTGCTCCTCCACCAGGAACCAGCCCAGGGATTCGCTGTCTTTGAGGCAAATACTTTGAGACCTATCCTGTCACTTGTATGGGCAGGTCCTCTGTACTTAGTTTTAGTCAAGTATTTAGGAATGTTTTCAAGTTAATTCAGAGACAACATGGTAACCCCGAACTTATTTACTGTTTGTTTGATATTGATTCAGGAAAACTGAGGCACAGTGTGATGCAGTCATTGGATCAGGGTCGCACAGACCGTGAGCAGCAGATCAGACACAGCTAGTGGTTGTCCTTGTATAGCCACAGCCCCTCTAGCTCCTCTCCCTGGAGTCTTCTTAGGTGTCTGTGGAGACCAAGATCAGTCTTTGGTTCTAGTCCTTTTTTTTTTCAGGTGTCCCCACTAAGCTTGATTTTGTAGTCTGGGGAGTGACAGCAAATAGAAAATTAATTTTCACTCTAGAACAATTACCTGCAGTAACAATCAGTCAATACTGGGAACTCCCAGCCCCCCCCCGCTTCCCGCTCAGGTGGCCGATCCACACCTCCCTGCCCTGGACTGAAATCCCTTCTTTGCTCCTCATGTGTTGGTGTCACTCCCGCTGGATATGAAGGGAAGGACTTTGCCTCTCACTCCTCACTCCACCCTGCAGCCAGCTCAGGGACCAGCATTCAACTCATCTTTCATGGAAGAGAGAAAGAATGATGCTGAATAAAAGAATGAATGAATGAATGGTTCATAATCTCTACAGAGACTGGAACCTGGATGCAGAGCCCTACGAGGTTTTGGTCACACCTATTCCTTGTCCCTCTAGGAGCTGAGACCCACGTCCTATCCCTCTGACCACCTGCCCTGGAAGCCCCCTCAGGAGCCAAACTGCCCCGTGGCTGAATAGCCCCGCGGTGACTATGGGGTATTCAGCCATGGGGGTTTCCTGTGCTGCACAGGTCCTGTGGGCTCTTGGTTCTAGAGTGTTTGTTTGTTTGTTTGTTTGTTCATTTGTTCGTTTGTTTGTTTTATACTCAGCTGAGGACATTCTGATTGATTTTGGAGACAGAGGGGCCAGGGGGAGAGAAAGTGGGAGGAAAACATCAATCAGTTGCCTTTTTCATGCGCCACAACCAGGGACCGAACCCACAATGTAGGCATGTGCCCGACTGGGAATCAAACCCATGGCCTTGCAGTTGATGGGATGATATTCCAACCTATCCTAAAGGGCCAGAGTCCTAGAGTTCTTAAAGTCACCTGTAACCCCCACTGCTCATTACCAAGGACATTTCTGGCTCTCTCTGCTCCTTCCAAGCCTCTCATCTGCCTCCTCCTTCACTCTGTCAGCTCTACTCTGCTTTCTCCACCCTGCAGGCCCCCTGGATTCTCCTGCTTAACCTGTGCCCAGGACCACCCCCTGGGCAACAGGAAAGGACACAGAACTCAGTCTGAGGAGCAGCCCCAGCTCCATCAGAAGCCAGGTTCCCAGGTCACCAGGAGAAAGAGCCTCTGCTGTGCCCCATCCAGGGCTCCTTCCCTCCCTCATGCCAAGAACAGGAACAGGACACCTGACAGGGACATGTACCCCATTGATCTATTCTCTGTGTGACTCTACTAGGGAGTCAGAGGCAGAAGGACAGGTCTCAGTCCCCAAAGGCTCACAGGATCACTTCACCCCTGACTCGTGACTCACATCCATGTGGTGTGAGGCTCCCATTCCTCCCAGGGACCTGGAGACATTCCCAAGGGGGGCTGGTGACCCTGCGCCATCTGACTGGTTCACTGCCCGTGTCACACTCGTGTGTCCTCATGATGGGACACATGATGGGACCCTCCCAGACAGGGAGGTGCACCAGCCTCTGTCCTTTCTCTTAGACACTGTCCAACTTAAATACATTTGATCAAAGCTCAGTTCTGTTTCCTGAGTTAGGTGGGGGCTCCTCCCACTAGCCTGACTATCCACACAAACTAGTGTCAGGGACCTTCTTCCTACAGGTACTAACATAACAAACCTTTTCTACCAGTTTGGTGTCATCCCTCCCTTTATACAACAGAGAGGCCAACCTGTGCCCTCTGGTCACTCTGTCCCCTTAGCAGGACTCACAGTCTCTCTCTCCCCAGAGAGGCACTGACTTCACACTCACTGTGGGGTCTTCCTTTGGTCACAGTGTGTCCTGGTTGGACTCAGAACTTGGTCTGTGACCTTCAAAGTTCTCTCTAGACAGAGAGATTCCTCCAGAGACTGGTCTTAGATCTTTGGGGCATAAATATGATTTTCACATGATCTTTCACAATTTATTTCAAAGTTCTATCTGATAATGCCAAACACAATTAGTCCATAAGGGCCATATTTTCAGCAAGTTCCAGCTCCCCACTTCCCACAAGTTCCCCCTCCTGTAGTTGCTGTCGTCTGAGTGTTTGAGGAAGGGTCCTGCCCGCTGCAGTGGGAGAGAGGACGGTAAAGACTGAGGGCAGAGAGCCTGGTTCTGCTGCCAAAGCCAGCCAGCTCCTGACATACCCCACCCTTGTCTCAATCATTCCTGGACTCTGCTCTACCCTTTGTGGGATCCCTGTCACATGTCAGTTACCACGGAACTCCCAGGCACAGTGTCCCACCTCATGGTCCTGCAGCCTGAGTCCTGAACTGACCACCAGACTTTCTTCTGACCTCCTGTGTATGCTTTCTGGCCCAAAGTGCCAGCCAAAGTGACCCCTTCACCCTGAATGTTCTCTGCAACTTCTGCCCTGTGTGCTCCAGGCTGCCACCCAAATCCAAACGTCAGAGGTCAGGATATAATTATCCCTGTCCTGAATACACAGACCCTCACCCAGGACACCAAGGGTGGCCATGACTTCCTGTCCCAGAAAAACCCGGGCAGGTGCAGCCCTGAGCCAAGACTAGAATGGGATGGGTGGCCCCTGTCTCGAAAGGCTTGCAGTCAACACCCTGTGGTGGGACAACAGGTTTATGTCTCAGATGCAGCTCAGTGAACACAGGGGTTGTGGGTGGGACCTTTTACAACAAGGCTGGGGCCCAGCTCAGAGGGACACTGGGGCCCTTACACAGGCCAGGAGCTTCCCCTTCCCTCTGATGACACCATGTGTGGCTTTGCTCTGTTTGCTCCAGATGGCCCAGGCTCCCCCTCCATTTCCCCCTCAGACTCCCATTCCCCACCAGGGGCAAACCTCAGACTCTCCTGCCACCAGCCTCTAACCCACCTGCACAGTATTCTTGGCTTATCAATGGGAGACTCCAGCCACCTACACAGGAGCTCTTTATCCCCAGCATCGCTGCGAGTGACAGTGGGTCCTACACCTGCCTCACCCATAACTCTGTCACTGGCCTCAATAGGACCACAGTCAGGACCATCACAGTGTCTGGTAAGTGCCTCCTGGACCACCAGCACCGAGCTCTGGGGTATTGGTTGGCCTGGTTTTCAGAAAACAGCTGAATGTTATCTCCATCCTGTGCCCAGGGACACAGCAAATCACAAATTCTTCCCTGAACCCTTCCCCACCTCTCTGCAGTCTTTCTCTTCCCCTTTCTCTTCTGATATCTCATGGCAGAGCTGGGGTCGGGTCTTGGAAATGAGGAAGTGGGTTCTTTCAGACCTAGAAAGCTCCATGTGGTGGAGGTGGCACCTCAGAGGAGGATAAACAAGAATGCCGAAGGTCAAGTTGCTCCTTCTGTCACTAACACATTCCTTCTGTCACCTCCTTTTCTGTGACCCACTCCATGTGCTCCAGGGAACATGTGAGGCTTTGAGTCAAGCTCACCTCTTTCTGCCCCCCAAAAAGGGTGAAACACCCTCCAAGGAGGGTGAGCAGGACAATGCCCTGTTCCCTGCTCTGCTCCAGGCTGACCTGGTGCCTGACTCTGCTGCCCCCTGTGCAGAGACAGGGGCCCTGGAGGAGTTGCACGGTCGCCCTGTCCTCAATCTGGCCAAACTGATCCACCCACCGACAACAGAGCCTCCCTCCGGCCAGGCTGCTGGAAACAGCCATAGTGTACCCCCTCTGAACCGTGTCCTGGCTCTGAGGTCACCAGCAGTGTAACGCTGTATAAAACCAGCGTTTGTGATGTTCCAGAGGAGGGCAGTGAGTGATGGGGCTTACCTAACAGATAGGTAGATTCCTCCATGAAATCCCTTCACAGGACAGAAGGAGCAGTGCCACAAAGCTTGTAGACTCCAGAGAAGGCTGAGTCTCAGCCCTTGTTAAACTGTGACTGCTTCTCTCTAGAGGTTTCTCTTCTCTGTGTATTCACTCCACAGGCCAGGAAGTAAAAGTCCTCTTCACACTGAGAAAGCCTTTGGATTGGAATTTATTGAGGCCCTAAGGTCAGGAAGACTAGCTGGGCTGTTCTCATCGTCTTATAAATTATTTAACAAACAGGAAAAGCCTTCCCTTGTCTAGGTAAAGCCATCATATGGAGAGAGGGATTGATCACATAGAAAGTCAGACAAAACTACAGGAAAGAGTCACAGGAAAGTCAATGGGTGAAAAATTCCACCTGAGTCTGAAGGTGCTGGAACATGGGCTGAGAACAGGTTCCTGGTGCTCATTCTGCTGGTGTGCAGTGGGACAGATCAGAGGTCATCCTGGGGTGATCTCATATCAGAGGGAGAGATATAGCCTTCTCCTTACATATTGCCACCTGAACGAAGACACTGGTCCTCCTTCAGAGGTCAGGGCCATCTTCTGGTGACCATCTCAGAGCTCCCTGGGGACTCTGATTCACTAAATTTTTTAGGAAGGAGCCTACTCTCAGTCAGTCACCTTCTCGTTTCTCCACAGAGCCCGTGGGGAAGCCCTCCATCCGAGCCAGGAACACCACCGTCACAGAACGTAAGGACACCATGGTCATGACCTGCCTCACAAATGACACTGGGATCTCCATCCATTGGTTCTTCAGGGACCAGAGTCTCGTGCTCACAAACAGGATGAAGCTGTCCCGGGACAACAGCACCCTAATCATAGAGCCCGTCAGGAGGGAGGATGCTGGGGGTTATCAGTGTGAGGTCTCCAACCCCATCAGCACCCGCAAAAGTGACTCCCTAAGGCTGGATGTACAAAGTAAGTGACCCTGAACCTCTCCTACCTGCTCCTTTGTGTATCTCACAGACAGGGGAGTGAGACGGATGCAAGCCTTGAGGAATGGGGAGCCCAGTGAGGGACTGTAGAGCAACATGGGGAGGTCCCAGAATTACACTAATCTCTTCCTTGTCAGGGTTCTTTGTGCACGAGCTGGCTGACTTCAAGCTGATGCTCACCCAACTGAGACTCGGTTTTCTCATCTGTAAACTGGAATAAAACAGTTGGATTGTAGGACATGGGAGGATGATTATCATGAGACTTAGTGAGATTAAAGCCCTTAGGGTCACTCACAGGCAGGACTCAGTCAGTGCTGTCAGATAGTGTTATTTGTATGAACGTTGTTGCCATCAACTGTCAGTCCAGTAGAACTGGGTGAAATGTTGTTTATTACCACGTCTGTGACCTCCAGTGGTTTCTAAGCACCTCATGTCTCAGATTCTGTCTGTGCTCCGTGGGGGTGACACCCCACCCGTCATGGGGATGGAAGGATCAGGATGGACAGGGTTTCCCAGCATTCCTGGGCCACTGAACACAGTCGGTGCATCCTCACCACGAATCAGCACTGAGCGGACAGGTCAGGGCCTGCCCTCTGAGACTGTCACCAGGGCTGGAGAAGAGGAAACAGAGGG
>PVIA01018760.1:0-11979 GCA_004024845.1 Tonatia bakeri | reverse complement strand
TTATGACACATGGACATGAACTAAAGGGGGGAATGAGGGTGGGAGGGGATGGGCAGGGTGGTGGGGAGTGAGGGGGGAAAATGGGTCAACTGTAGTTGCATAATCAATAAAATAAAGAATTAAAAAAAAAAAGAAAATGCTTTAATAATAAAACATCCAGGCCTATGAATTAGGTCAAGAAAGAAGAAAAGAAAAGAAAAAAAGGAAGGGAAGAGAAAGAAAAGAAAAGAAGAGAGAGAAAGAAAGAAAGAGAGAGAGAGAAAGAAGAGAGAGAGAGAGAGAGAAATAAATAAATAAATAAATAAATAAATAAATAAATACTGTGTTAGGGTAGTACTAGCATTAGGAAAATTGGCTATAGCCAGATCAATGTCCTGCAACACCACTGTTATGCTACTTCAAAACTTATAATGGCCACCTATTGTCTTCTAAATAAAGCCTATTTCTGTGTAAACAAGAGAAGAGAGATCATGGCTGAGGTATTATTGCTATTTCTTAGAACTTTAAATTCCCTTGGAGAACAGGGATGCACTAATTAATGGGAAGAGGATTTTGGTGTTGACTTTCTGGGCAGGGCCAACATGGGGCAATGACATAGCTGTATATAACATAAAATTAGAACTAGGAAATACGAGGTAGTTTTCTGTACTAATTTGCTAAATTTAATTGAAGTAACCCTGTATAGACCAGTTTCAGAAGCTTAGGGAACAGCACAAATGAAAGAGATATTCACAAAGCTTTTAAGGACCTAAATTTCCATTTCACTGGGCCCAGATGGCAAGGATTGGAAAGGCAGATTTGTAGCAATAAAGAGGTAGGACTTCTCAGACCCTCTAATGATGTATCTCATTAAAGGAAATGCAACCCTTCTAGGTAAGAACAGGTTGGACTATTAACCTTCTTGGGTAAACAGAGGAACAAATTGTGGTGTAGTACCGGCTTTGCCCCGTAGCCAAAGGAGAGCTCAAGGCTGTCTTTTCGTCTTCTCTAAGTCTACAGTACAGAAGTTCCTTTTAAGGCTGAAAGTCAAAATGGCCTCCAAGGACCCAATCCATCTACCATGTTAGAAGGTGAAAATTTGGTTGGAGAAATAAAGGAATTATATATATAAATAGACTAAGAAAAATTGTTCTTTCCATTGCTTCTGCCCTGGAACTAAGTCTTTTTCCTCAAGCATCAAATGGGAGGTGCCCTTTTCACTTGTAAGGACCAACAGGATCATGGTTTATCCCAAGGTAAAGAAGCCTAGCATGCTAGGATAATTAAAGACAGCTCTGCTCTAGTCTTTAGGGAGAAGGGTCCTACTATCTTTGGTTTCATCTTTCTGTATTTCATTTTGCAAGTCAAAGCCAAGGTGGGGCCTTAGAAATAAAGAATCAAGGAGGCTACTGGTTCTGCTCCTAGTCTAGGCCATAGGCACAAAAGACAAACTTAGTCCTTTTGAATACAAGGTCTGGCTTAACAAACCAGGGGAGGAGCTTACAAAGGACTTATAAGAGTAGTACTACCCAAACAGAAGAAATACAGCTTTGTGGTTAAGATCACATCCTCTGGAGATTACCTGGGCTCATCTTCCACCTCTGTATCTTATTAGCCATGTGATGTTAGGCAAGTTTCTTACCATCTCTGAGCCTATTTTTTCTCATTTAAAAAGAGGGGAGACTAACAGTTCCAGTTTTATGTTTTGAGGGTTAAATGAAATAAACCTCATAAGTGTTGCAGAACCATGCACTCAATAAATGTTAGCTGTTATTATATAATAATATGTCTTACCTATTGGACATATTCCATGGCAGATGTGGCAAGAAGGGTTGTGGCCACAGAATTTGGAAAGTTATAAGCCTAGTTACATAGGAACTTAAAAATTACTATGCTAGCCAACTACATATTGCTTCCTTCTCACCTTCTTCTCAATTCTATCCCTTGCTGTGTTATTCCTCCCTGCATAAAATAACTTCCCCTCCTTCATCTTTATCTATCTAACACTAGCACAATTTCAGATCCTAAAATACCAGTGTGCTTACAATCAATACCATGCAATTTAACACTTAATTGTTCTGTAATACTTTTAAAATATCTATATCAATCACTCCTAAAAATTAATACATTAAATATCACTATTTGAATGAAAATACCATCTAGTTCATAGTAGATGTTCAATAAATCTATGTGCACTCTGGGAAAGTGTTAGGAAAGTATGCAGGCATGTCTCAGCAACTAGGTCATTATCAGTCATTAGTAAAACACACATGACATTACACTTTGGTGATCTGTAGACCACTGGCTCCAGTGTCAGACAACCTGAATTCAAATCCTAGCTCCACTGCTTGGTAGTCACTTAAACCTCTCTAGTCCTTGATTTCTTCATATGTATAATGGGTATAAGAACAATCAACCTAATAAGATTGTTGGGAGGATTTAACAAATTTGTATAAACTATTTAGCAAAATGCCTGTGTTGGCTTACATTGTAAGTATTGGCTTACATTGTAAGTATTGGGTGCTAATGTTACTATAAATACCTTTTTAGATTAAGTGAACAGAGCCTCCTAGAAATGGAACAGAGATCATGTATATTCTGCTAGAAGGAATCACTAAAAATGGGTCAAAGCTTAGGGTCAGACATTGAAAGTGCAAGCCCAGGGAGAATCTGTACAGAGGGGCCCTGGGGAACTATGCGAAACCATACTAGGAAGGAGAACTCCTAAATTTGGAACACTCAACACAAACTTCTCCAGCTTGACATATTTGTCTTAGGCTAGTTCTCACAGTGACTAGAGTACCCTACCCTGGCCCAAGTTTAGCTTTAAACAAGAGAAGAGCTAACACTGCATCTTTGAAAGACTCCCATTTGGCTTATTAAGTAATTAATTTCCTAGTGCACAGAGAACAAAACACTGAGGGGTCATCTGAAGCCAATTAAAGCCCAAATGACTAGATTGCTGCATATAATAAGTACGCAGGGAAAAAGCCTTCCCTTTTGGAAGCTACCTCCCAACCATTTAATAATTAGTCTGGGGAGAGGAAGAGTAATGGCAAAGAAGCCAGGAAATACTAACCTGAAAGAGGGGTGGGAGGTCTGGGAGCCAAAAGCAAATTAGGCAAAGCTCTGCCAATCCCTCACTGAGTTATTAAGCAGGAACCAGGCAAGCACAAAGCACCATATCTGGCCATCTACTTGACTGGGAACACTGACACCCTACAGAGGCCCAGAGCCCACTTGTAATGTTCTGCAATGCAGGTTATCCACAGCTATTTTGGATCCCCAGGATGGCCTCTCTCTCAGTCTCAGAATATTCTCTAGAGACCCAATATCACTAGTACTTACCAGAGAGTCATTCTAATGTTAAGGTGAATCAAGCATAGCAGAGAAGATAGAACCCCGAAAAATAGCAGATCAGGCTTGTGATAAATCAGATAATTTTAGTCCCTTTCCATATTACTTGAAATTGTATTTTAGATACACGTTTTTCCTTGAGTTTTAGAACCATCCCTTACTCATTTCTCTATTTCTCACTAGTGCCTGCACAAAGGAAGTGCTCAATACATGTTAACTGAATTGTAATGTTTGCATCTCAAAATTGGCTATGGATGAAACAGGAATAAAATTAGGAAAACAGCTTCTGGTCATCTGTAGCACCATTACCTCTTTATGTAGATTTTGTGCTGAATCACCTTGAGTTGAGCACACCAAGAACTATTTAGCAAAATGTTACATTGCATTGAAATCCAGATTTTGTTATGTTCTCCCATCTTTAACAACAACCTCACTTCCCAAAAAGTATTCTCTTAAAAAAAACTAGAAGACATATGAAGTTGTTTTTTTTTTAATTTTTGGTTTTTGAATCATTTGAGATTCAGCTCTAGGGTCTGTGTAACTTAAGGCAGTGTTGTGTAGTAGAAAGAGCACAAAATTTCAGGTGTACAACCTTGAGCAAGTCACTTAACCTCTCTGAGCCTCTGTTTTCCATCTGTAAAATGGCAGAATATGAATAGACCCTAACTAATAGGACTTTTAGTCTAATCAAGCTAATACCTCTAATATACTAAGAAAAATGCCTAACAATAATGAACACTTAATAAATTTTAGGAACTATTTGTATAAGGATTAAGTTACATTGAACAGCCCTACGGAAAGTTATTTCTGCATAAGCTTAGGGAGTTCCTGAAGAACTGTGATACCAGAAGGAATAAGGTGCCTTGACCTTAATCAGGAGGTGGAGTAGAAGGGGTAAAACATCAGGGATCCTGAGTACAATGGGTTATCTGCCACCTGTATTTTTTTACAAGCCCAATTTCCAAGTGAGTTATATTTGAATAGGAAGAAATGGGCAGGTAGGGACATTAAAGAGTATTACTAAAATCTGTAAAGGAATAAAAAGTGTGAGTTAAGTAACAAAGGAGGCAAGTGGAGACAGTAAGGCTAAAGAGAAAAACAACTTTACATAAAGCACTCTATACTCTATTTGAGAATGTTGTTTCCCACAGGACCATGGGTTAACAATTCTGATACTGCTAGAATTGAACAATTAAGTAAAGGGATGGCTGATGCTGGGAGCCAAATTTCTTGCTGTTGAAATGGGAGTTCATAGATTAATGAGGGGAGAGGATAGAATAATCCATGTGGTAATAAAGTTGGAGACATCAGCTTGAATTCATGTTTAGCTTAATATAGATTCATATGGTTATATACAGAAGTGTTTATAAATATATGTACATATCTATGTTAATATAGACACATATACTTCCTTACTCTGTCAGCTAAGAAAGCCTAGAAGCAATGACACCTCAATAGCAACAAATGCAGGTAGTACTCAGATCTTGGCTTTAAAAAAAATAACATGACTCCTTAGAGAAATGGCTGACTCTAGGAATGGGACAAAAAATTAAGGAATTGCTTTTAAAAAATCACACACAGATGCTAATGAGAATATATCAAAGGGGCAATGGGATGCTGGAGTCCAGTGAAAAAGCTTCCAATGGCCAAAGTGGGAACTCTTTTAGCAACAATTTAATAAAGTAATAGAACAGTATATACTCATTAATAGTGGTAGTTATGGTCTATAAAGTTTCCATGAACACTGAATTATTGAATACTGAACCATTGCTCCTAGGGGAAATACAGAGTTAGGTTCCTGAAAGCCTCTAGTCACAACATTCTCTTTAACAGATCAATACATAAGCTTGTTTAATGTGGTTTTCTGTTTAAAGACAATTTATTTAATATACTTGTTGAGTCATTAACATTGAACTCATGGCCAAGAGCGTTATTATTCATGCCTGAAAAAAAAAAGCTTATCTAGCCCTGGCTGGCGTAGCTCAGTGGATTGAGCTCGGGCTGCAAACCAAGGCATCGCAGGTTCCATTCCCAGTCAGGGCACATGCTTGGGTTGCGGACCATGGCCCCCAGCAACCGCACATTGATGTTTCTCTCTCTCTCTTTCTCCCTCCCTTCCCTCTCTAAAATAAATAAATAAATAAATAAATAAATAAATAAATAACATCTTAATAAAAAAAGCTTATCTAACATATGCATTTTCTGTATCACAGCCTTGTTGCACTTAGGAGCACTAGACAGTGCTTTGGCATTAAGCTTGGGGCTATTTTAAATAATGAAATCACAAAAAAGCACAAAATGGGATAAATGTAACACTAAGTAGACAACGAAAAGGATACTTGTTTATAGTTTGAAAGGTAAAATAAGAAGGCAGAGCCTTGCCTTTTTTAGCCTCAGCTGGGAACATGTACTTCAGGCTTCTCAAATTTGTTGTCATTGCTCTGCACATGTCTGCAAATGAACTTGAAAAGCTCCACATGTATTACTATGGGAATTACAAATAAATTCTAGTGGGTAGACAAATTTAAAAAATACAGAATCTATTAATAACGAGGATTAACCATACTAAGTTATAACCCAAATTTTAAAATAAATAACTATGAGTCCACACTGATATAAATGATTGGATAAATAGACAAATGGGGGAGAGGGGAAAAATCTCTGGTGCAGAATATTCTAAATAATTTATGTAGATACTCTACCCTCTCCCACTCCTTAAATGCTAGCTGTGCATAGTGACTTGCTTACAAACAGTACAGTATAGAAAGGTGTATTTTTTTAAAGAGAGAATAACTTTACAGTGGAGAAACCCGGCAAACACTACCTCAGCCTGGTGATTAAGTTCAACATCAACTATGATAAGTCATGCTGAAAGTAGGTACCTTTCATATAATGTGCTGAGAATGACATTTGACTTCTGTGGCCTTCCACCCAAAGAAACCTGTAACCCAAGTCTAAACATGGAAAAAAGTATTAAACAAATCTCAATTGAATGACAGTCTACAAAATTCCTGACTAGTACTCCTCAAAAGTGTCAAAGTCATCAAAAACAAAAGAAGTGTTCAAAATTGTCACAACCAAGAGGAACCCAAGGAAATATAACTATGAAATGTAGTGTGGTTTCCTAGACAGAATCCTTGAACAGAAAAAAATAACATTAGGGAAAACAGGAAATCTGAATAAAGACTTTAGTTTTTAATAACACATTAATATTGACTTATTGTGATAAATACACCATACTAATGTAAGATATGAGCAACAGTGGAAAATGGGTGTAATGTATATAGGAATTCTCTGTATTATCTTCTCAACATTTCTGTAAATCTAGAAACTATTCTGAAATGAAAAGATTATTTTTAAAAAGTTATAAGGTTAGCAGCAGTCCTGCTTGAGGACCCCTTCCAAAAAATGTCATATAAATGAGACAGGCTCATTCTCCCTTACTTTAAGACAAATTATGCAGGTACATTGGCATCATGAACATTCCTGTGCTTTGTTGTCAGTGCCCAGAATAAGAAGAGCAACAAAGTCAGGAAAAGATATTTGAGTTAAGCAGAGTAGCAGCAGCACTCAAGAAGAGCAGAGCTTTAATGAGAGATAGTAAGAATAGAATAATACCTAGTTAATGTCCAGTGAAGCAGCAGTAGCACATGGTAAGAGCAGACTTGTTCATGACCACAGGAGAAATACACACTAGGGACTTCCAGAAGAATTTAAGGGGCACAACAGGGGACTGAAACCCTGTAATAACCAGGTGTGGAACAATCAGTAGTATTGATTTAGATACCATTATTAAGGCTGTTGAAAGAGATCCAAGATGGCAACCAAGTAGGTGGAAGATACATTCACTTCTTCCCAGGACCAAACTGGAAGTACAACTTAAACATAGAACAATTAACCTCAATAACCAATTGAAGACTAGCTGAATGGAAGTCTTATAACCAGGGATTTATAGAAATCACATCAACACTGGTAGGAAGGACAGGGATTCAAAAAGGGCTGGCCCCACTCTCATGGGTAGTGGCTGAGATTCTGGATTAATAGCTCAGCTGAAAAGGCTCCCTCTGAGGAGAGTGGGGTCTCAACCCCAAGCCAGGCTCCCCATCCCACAGCAGCAGAACAGGGAAGGGGCACCCATTTGACATCTGGCTGTGAAAATCAGTGGGGATTCTGTCTGCCAGGGAGAGACAGGGGTGTGCTAGAGACACAGGCATTTTCTTTAAGGGCCAGTGCGTGAAATTCTATTTGTAGCCACTCACTCTGGGCTCTGGCAAAGCAAGGGTGGAGTTGACTAGAGTCCTATAAGGAAAGACTGGGCTTTGTAGATCAGGGGAGATAGTTGAGGAAACAGCTGCCAGGGCCCCTGTGCTGAGTCCCATTCCCATACCTCAGATGCCATCTTTCTTGGGTGAAGCAGTTGCCTCCTTATGGCATCAGCCTGGGAAGAAGCAATGGCCCTACCTTCCTCACTTCCTGATGCTCCACCCTGTGGAGCTCACATCCTGAGGAGGAGTCACCTGCCTGGGCTTGGGGTGTAGACATCCACACATGAAAAAGCCAATAGTAATCAAGATTCTATTATAACAGGAAGGCTAACAAAATTCACACACAAGACATTCCTGGAGCACCCAGTTTTGGTGATCTAGGAGACTGTGCCACTGGACCCTACAGGATACCTACTACATTAGGCCACCTTACCAAGCCCAGGAGAAATAGCAGCTCTACCTAATACACAGAAACAAAGAGGGAGCCAAAATAAGGAGACAAAAAAAAAACAGATCCCAAATGAAAGAACAAGAGAAATCTCCAGGAAAAAAAAAAAGAGCTAAATGAAATGGAGGCAAGCAATCTACTTGATAGAGAGTTTTTAAAAATGGATATAAGTTCTTGCCCTGGCTGGTGTGGCTCACTGGTGAGTACTAGCCTGTGAACCAAAGGGTCACCAGTTCGATTCCCTGTCAGGGCACATGCCTGGGTTGTGGGCCAGGTCCCCAGTGGGGGCACACAAGAGGCAACCACACATTGATGTTTCTCTCCCATTCTTTCTCCTTCCATTTTCCTCTCTCTAAAAATAAATAAATAAATAAATAAATAAATAAATAAATAAATAAATAATTTTATTTTTTTAAAAATTATATAAATTCTTTATATATTTTAGAAATTAACTCCTTATCAGATATATCACAGTGAATATGTTTTCTCATACAGTGGGTTCCCTTTTCATTTTGTTATTTAGCCTCCATATGCTTGAGTGATTTTGAGTTTTTGTTATCATAACTGATTTCTAGTTTTATACCACTGTGATCAGAGAAGATGATTGATATGGTTTCACTTCTTGTGGTTTAGCATATGGTCTATCTTAGAGTATGTTCCATGGGAACTTAAAAAGAATGTACATTCTGCTGTTTTTGGATGAAATGTTTGTAAATATCAATTAAATCCATTCAATCCAGTGTGTCATTTAAGGTCTCTGTTGCTTTGTTGATTTTCTGTCTGGAAGATCTATCCATTGATGTCAATGGGTGTTAAAATGCCTTACTATGACTGTGTTACTGCCCATCTGTCCTTTTCTGTCCATCAAGATTGGCTTTATATATTTAGGTGCTCCTATGTTGTGTGCATATATAATTATAAGAGTTATATCCTCTTGTTGGAACAATGTCTGTAGTATTATGTAATGTCCTTCTGTGACTCTTGTTATGGCCTTTGTTTGAAGTATATTTTGTTTAACATTAGTATTGCTACCCCAGCTTTTGTATTGCTACTTGCATGGAATTTTTTTCCATCCCTTCATTTCCAGTCAATGTGCATCTTTTGTTCTGAGATAGGTCTCTTGTGGACAACATATATATAGGTCATGTTTTATTATCCATTCAGCTAAGCTATGTCTTTTGATTGAAGCATTTAATACATTCACATACAAAGTTATTTTTGATAGGTACTTATTTATTGCAATTTAATTCTTTTTACTTATGTGCTTCTATTTCTTTTCTTCTTTCTTCTTTTTAAAAAGATTTTATTTATTTATTTATTATTTATTTATTTATTTATTTATAGACAGAGGGCAAGGGAGGGAGAAAGAGAGGTTGAGAAACATCAATGTGGGGTTGCGTTTCACGCGCCCCCAGCCAGGGATCTGGCCCACAACCCAGGCATGTGCCTTGACTGGGAATCAAACCAGCAGCCATTTGGTTTGCAGGCCGGTGCTCAATCCACTCAGCCACACCTGCCAAGGCTTTCTTCTCTTTTTTTAATCCACACCCAAAGACACTTTTTTTATGCTTTTAGAGAGGGAGGAAGGGAGAGAGAGAAATATCAATGTAAGAGAGGAACACTGATCTGTTGCCTCCCATACATGCCTGGACTAAGGATGAAACCCCCAACTTAGGGATGTGGGTTATACATGCAGTATCTAGCCCATAATATTCCTGCAAAAGTTTGGCTGCTTATTAATATGATGAAGTAGCCCCATCTGAGCTCACCAGAACTAACTGTTAAATTTTCAGAAATTTCATGAGCTAGTTGTCAGACAATATTAAAATTAAATTATATGTATGTCGAATTAAACAAATTATCTTTCAAATAAAGGTAATACTCAAAATACATTACTTCCTAATTCTTACACTACATTTTATTGTTATCTATGCCCTTAAGTTTATTTGTATCTATAGTATCTGAGTGGTAATAATGCCCTATAAAATTTTGCTATTATGCATCTCTTCAGACTCTTTATTTAGTTACAACGCAATTGTAGCTTGACATCAGCCATAGTGGGGAATATTTACAATGTGGTAACTTGAAAATGCTAAAAACAAAGTCTTGATTTATTGTTTTTTTTGATTGTCTAGACTTATAAAACTAATGGAGAGAGTCAGGGGTTGGAAAGCAGAAGGGCAGGAGTTGTACGCACTCACAGGGAACAGTGAGTACCCAGTCTGCCGGACCAAGAGAGGCCTTACTGTGGGGGTGGAGTCCTTCCTGTGGGCACCCATGCCCCCAAACAGGGGTGTGTGTGGTTTTGGGGAAGACTGAGACCCCATGGCCGGCCAGGAACAGGGAAGGGCTTCCGGAGCTGAGACGATTTGGTGCAGGCACGTGACCTGCCAGATTCCTCACTCAAACGGAGAACCCAGAAAAGACAAAGCTATTCCCGGGTCCTGGGGTCCGCAGCGGAGGCAAAGGGAAGGGAGCGACCCTTCCCAAACCCCGGAGGGTGCGTCTGGAGACCGGAGGAGAGACGGCACTTCCCAAGAACGGGGAGCCCACGAGGGAAAGTACGGGACCCCTCGCAGTCCCGGCCCAGGCACCTTGAACCTGGAAGAGAGGCGGGTGCTCCGCTGAGCATAGAGCCTGTGGTGGCAAAGCTGGGGGAGGGGCGCAATGCCTTGCCACCTCCGCAGCTTGCGCCCTGAACCCAGATGGAGACAGCAATCCTTTCTGGGAAAAGCTGGTGGCCAGCCCTGAGTCTGACTGAGTTCTGTCTTAGAAAGGGGAAAGGCAGTCTCACCGCTGGCGCCTCAGCTTGCTTGAGCTGGCAGGAGGAGAAAGACTGGTTTGGCCAGTCAGAAACCAACAAGAGTTTTTTTGTGTGTGTTTGTTTTTTGTTTGTTTGTTTTTTAAATTTGCTTTTGTTGTTGGTGTTTCTTTATTTTTTCTTTTTCTCTCTCTCTGTTTTCTTCTTCTTTCTTTTCTTTCTTTCTTTTTTCTTTTTCCCCCTTATCCTACTAATGTTGTTTGTTTGATTTTATCTTGCTTAGGTTTATTAAGCAACTTTTTATTTAAAAAAACTTTTTATATTTTTATATCTCTCATTTCCTTATGATTCTTTTCCATCCATCTTAGTGTTATTACTTCTGCTCCAAATCTATCTCTCCTGTAATACATCTTCTGGTTGTTTTATTTTAGTTGTTGTTGATTGTTTGTTTGTTTGTTTTTGTTTTTGCATGCAAATTTATATTATCTTTTTCTCTTTTTTCTGACATTTTTTATTTCAATAGTATTTTCTTTTCTTTCTACATAATCTTCTTTGCTTAGCTGGTTACACTGTCGATTGATAGGTTCCCCCTATTATCACATTCACAATCTGTTGATAATTTATTGTCCCTCACTTGGGTCGCATTGGTACACCACTCAAGATTCTATGCTCCTTATTCTTGTTGTCTAGATCTCATAGAATCTGCCCTAAGATTTTTGCTTCAATATCACTATAAATAAGACTTATTCCATACACTTGTAAATACAACTTAACACCCCTCACAGATCTTGGCTCACTTGGCAATTTCTAAAACTCTACTAATGTAGGGGTTATCACTATTCTTTTACACACTACCCCTATTTACTATCCTACCTTACCTCAGAATCTGACTTCTTGCTGTCTCATAGCTTTGTAGATCCAACTAACAACACTTTCCTCTCCACTAAGAGTCTTATCTTTCCATACTTTTTAAAACGTAGATAGTGGGGCAGAAGATCACGGTTTACACTATATATAGCCAAAGGATCTCCCACCTCTTCTCTACTGGCTGCTACTGTAAATATCATAGAATACTGGTTCGCTGTCTTAACCCATTTTGCCTTACTCCTCCAACTGATCACGAAAAAGAGTAGGGGGAAGCTGTGAACACCAGGATACCCAAAAGAGAC
>PVIA01018759.1:0-11985 GCA_004024845.1 Tonatia bakeri | reverse complement strand
TAAAGTTGAACTGCCCATACAAATCTACTAAGGTAATACAGATTACAATTAGTGTGTGAAAAACATCATTATTCAAATATATAACAACTCTCAAAATACTTCCAAGTTCAGATGAATAAAGCTTTAGAATGATAATGCATAATTTCTTTTGATTTCATTATTAATATAGTATAGAGATTAAAAAATAGATTTTTAAAGACTTTATCTCTCTAGGCAGGAGATTTTGTGACATTTTTTGCATACCTAAATTGCTCCAACCTGCCAACTAACAGGCAGTCCCAAAACAATAAAGTAGTGGGAACTCAAATATTATTGAGGTGTAGACCTACTCAACACTGAAAATACAATATGTTTAAAGAATCAAGTATGTAAATAAAACAAACACAAAATCTTTGCTTGGAGAGATTTTTGTAAAGCATATCACTTGGAAGTTGAAGAGTCTTTATTTTTTGGGTGAGACCCTGATGTTTGTTCCAAAGCACTACACTGAGCCTGCAGTATCCTGACCTGTCAAAGGCTTGTTCTGTGGTAGATAGGATGGGTCTAAGATGGATCTGAGAAAGGAAGGAGAGGAGAGATAGTTTACATGATGAAAATGCCCAGGTTCCCATCCTCATTACATGACTATATAAAATCCAAGAGCATTGATAATTACTGCTGTAAACAGCTCCCCTAACACACACACATGGACACACAATGAATAATCTTTCTTAAAGATTTGTAGATCCTTACTGGCCAAATATAATAAAAGGTAGATAATAAAAGATAATTCACCTTCTTGATCAAATCCATTATAGATACTAAAATCTTTCCATCTTTTCAAATGTTTCTGGGCCTTGTGGTTAAAAAACTAGGGTATATTTACACAATGGAATACTACACAGCAGGAAGAAAGAAGGAGATCCCACCCTTCATGGCAGCATGGATGGAACTGGAGAGCATTATGCTAACTGAAGTAAGCCAGGTGGTGAAAGACAAATACCATATGATCTCACCTGTAAGTGGAACCTAATTAACAAAACAAACAAGCAAGCAAAATATAACCAGAGACACTAAAATTAAGAACAAACTGACAAACTGACAAACTCCCCAGAGAAGGGGAGAAGGATAATGGGGGAAAGTAGGGAAAGGGCCATCAAAGAACATATATAAAGGACACATGGACAAAGCCAAAGGGGCTAGGTTCTGGGGTGGAAGTTGGGGATGGCTGGAGTGGAGGGGCATGATGGGGTGAAAATGGAGACAACTGTACTTAAACAACAATAAAAAATAAAAAAACTTTCCATCTTTATGATCCCTTAAGTTATTTATAAGGAAAAATTATTGCCTGTTTTATGTCAACCTTTGAAGTTTTCAGAGCTATATCATTCCCTTGTTCATGAAACAAATATTCACCTTTTACTTTTCTAATAAATAAATTTATTAGAGGTTAAACCTCTAATAAAATCCCATACTTTTTCTTCTTTATTTTGGTAACCAAATTCAATTATACCTAACTCAAAACTTACTAATGACTTACAGAAAATATTTTAAAAACTTTTTAATTGACTTTCTCTGATTTGTCAGGTTTTTACATTCATAATAATATGTATACTAATAAATATGTATAATATTTTAGTCTACTCCATAGTTCAATTCAACACACATACGTCTATATAATACATACTACACAGGGACTGGCAAAAGTAGGTTTACAGTTGTAAGTATGAGTGCACAAAATAATTTATTCTTGCATTATTACTTATTAATTATTTTATTATTTTCCATGTGAACTGTAAACATACTTTTGCCCACCTCTGTATGTACTGATATATTATGAGTATAACATAGTCATGTGTATTTCACATTCAGAAAAACAGACTCTTGGAATGGTCATACTCTCTTGTCAGTTAAAAGGACAGATTCACATATTATACTGTCTTATTTCCTTAGCCAAATTTAATTAGATAATGTTATTTGCAGTTCCTTTTTTAAGTCACCATGCTGCATTAATTCAACATATTAAAATGAATAGCATTAATTATAATGAGGCCTTTAATTTTCACCTTTAATGTTTTCAGGGCTGGGTTATTATTTCCGTCTTAAGAATGAAGTAAGGCAACCTCAGAGGTTAAGTGGTTAAATTACATAGGCTTCAAAGAAAATTTTAGACCAAGAGGCCAAACTACTTTCTAAATCTTTTGATCCACTACTCCACAATTCAAAGCCATTTTTGAAGGCATACTCAATGAAGGTTATTTATTTTTAGCTGACTCTGAAGTATTTTGTACAGAATGATCACTTTAGGGGACAGGATTTCAGTATATGTCAACATAAAAGATGATGGTGACATAAATAATTATGACAGATTGTCTACATGTTTGCTCTGAACTTAGGTTCAAACAAACTCATATTGCTCCTATTATATTTAGGAAATTGTTTAAATTGTTGACAATATGAGGTGCTATTTGTAAACTCCTGTCCTCCCAGGTGTTGATAAAGATAAATCACGACACCATTTTACATGCTTCTCTATCTGCCTCCAGCTCACTCCTCTGCTGCACACTGAATAGATTGCCATCCTGTCATTATTAGTGATAATCAGGTCTGAGACTTTAACATGCTGTTCCATTATGTTATCTTTTGTTAAAATGTTATACATTAATAAGTATCTTTTATTTTCCAGACACTTTCAAATACTTGTTTATCTTTTCTGTCTTTGCAATTTTACTCCTCAAAATTACTCCATATCCTTTTCTCAAATGTGCATCCATTGTCAATAATTTCTCTATTTCACCTTTCCATGTTTTTATAATATGACAGTATTTTCAAATTTTAGTAGTATTTATGATGCTACAGTATTTTTAAATCATTTTTTCTTTTTCTTTATTTTCTTTATTTATATTTAGAGAGAGAGGAAAGGAGGCAGGGAGAGAGGGAGAGAACCATCAATGTGTGGTTGCCTCTCACACACTCCCAGATGGGGACCTGGCCCACATCCCAGGAATGTGTCTTAGACTGGGAAGTGAACCGGTGACACTTTGAATATTTGGTTCACAGGCCAGCATTCAATGCTTTGAGCCACACCTTCAACGGCTACAATAAGCTTTAATAAACTCTTCCCTACATCTAATTTTTTCCCGTTATTGATATATTAAATTCACACTTTATTCTTCATTACTACGACCACTGACTTGTTGTGGTTGTTAATCTCTTCCTGACTGATGGACCTATAGGAGCTTCATAACTATTTAACCTGTTATTTTCTTTCTTCTCCCTCAACAAATTCAGGTACCCTAGTTATTTTTTTTTCAAAATTTGATTTTCTCAAACATATTCAAAATCACACTGTATGTTGTTAACATCTGAATAAATTGAACAAGAAACAAATATGGCTAGTTGTCAATGCATTTCACAATCTGGCTGTAGTTTATTTACCTGTCTTATTCTGAACTTGCTCCTATTATTGATAATATAGACTTCATGCTTCTCAGTAAGCTACGTTGTGTTCATTCCACCTGAAATTTTATTATACAATTGCATTGCATTACATTTTCATGTGCATTATTTTGATCTAACAAATTTGTCATAATGATGAATGTCACAACTTTATATCACCACAATATTCAAATATACTCTTTAATAATACAATTATTTATAAAAGACAATTTTATATTGTAATTCATATTGTTATAATTATTTTAAATTTTGAACATACGTTATGAATTCTACAAAATGAATTGTAGAATTCATTCTACATTCTATTCTACAATTCATTCTATACATTCTTTCAATTGACTGTATTAAATGAATAAGTTATTATTAAAATAGTAAAACATGAAAAAACTGAAGTTGGTAGAATGGACATAAATTATCAAAAGTCATATAGATGAAAAAGTGCCAGATTCATGTTCCAAACTGTGTTTTCTATAGTTTCCTAATCTAAGCTTTTTTTTAATGTTAGCTTTTTTTTTTAAGATTTTATTTATTTTTTTTTTAGAGAGGGAAGGGAGGGAGAAAGAGAGAGAGAGAGAAACATCAATGTGTGGTTGCTGGGGGCCGTGGCCTACAACCCAGACATGTGCCCTGACTGGGAATAGAACCTGTGATGCTTTGGTTCGCAGCCCACGTTCAATCCACTGAGCTACGCCAGCCAGTGCCCTAACCTAAGCTTTTAACTATATTGTGGTGACCATGAAATTGAACAGAAAATTCTAACTAAAATAATTTTGCATATCTCTACCTCAAAAATTAATGATTTCTAGCCCTGGTCAAGGAGCTTGGTTAGAGTGTCATCCCAATATGCCAAGGTAATGAATTCGACCCCTAGTCATATTGCATAAATAAGTGAAACAGTAATTCTCTTCTCTCCTCCCTCTCACTCTTCCACCCTCCCCACAAGATCAATTTTTTAAAAATTAATGGTTTCCAATATCTAAAGTCTAAATCTATAGAAGACTGCCATCACCTATGTCCTTTTCTTTTCACACATGATCCACTATGTATTTGCCATTACAATTTACATGTTCCCAGCCAAGACATTCTATTTATTATCAGCTATCCTGCCAGTCTTTTTTCATGGAGTAGCTAACGTATAAACAAAGATTAATGAAGTTAAAATAACAGACAAATCACACATCTGTCTTTTATATATGTCTACAAATTATATTTTATATTTAAATAAATATTATTTTAGAAGTAATACCTAAAACTATTATTTAAACTTCTAATCATCCAAAATAATAATATTAACAGTTTAAAATAAGTGCTATATTTTTAAATTTGGTGAAAGACAAAGTTTTTAAATATACAGTTCCTTCAGTTCTAAAAAAATTTAAACTACTTTTTAGCCCTTACTTTAATCACTATAGAAAATCTTTCCATCACCCTGGAAAATTTTCTTATTTAGTTTCCAATAGGGTCCATTCTGCCTTTCATTTTGAAGCAAAATTCTACTTCTATTACTTGAAGTATTTTTTTTTCTGGTCTTGAACTTCAACAAAATTGAACTGTGAAGTATTTTGTCAATTTTATGTCTACTGAGAAGGAGGCTTCATGATGTATTTAAACTATAAGAGATTTATTAGGAAAAATGTGAACAATAAAGATAATAGAGATAGAAACATTCTTTAGATTGTGATACAGATCTGATACTTGAAAAGTAAAGAGAGAAAGAAGAAAAGATAGGACAGAAGTGCCTTAAACTGCAATGTAGTTATGAGAATGTTTTGGTCAGATTTACAGAGAAAACTTGAGCAAAGGTTGCCTCTTAAGTGAGTTATGCATCAAGCCCAAACAGTTCACATCCTGTATAGTTACAGGATGACAGCAGCCTAGGAAGAACATGATGCCAGCATTACTCACAGTTATTAACATTGTTTGACATGGGTTCTTTTGAGAAAGGACCTGATTTTGTAGAGCATGTTCGATGACCAACAGAGTTCACCCCTTTCTACAAAAATATACTTTTCCAAACAGATTCAGGGAAGAGGTCACCCAAAGTTTTTGTGAAGCTCTCTTCCTGAGGAACTATCTGAAAGATGGAGACTAATGGGGTAAATAATAACTCCATTAACATATATTGAAAAACTGGCATCACTAGCCATCAGAGAGATAAAATGAAAACAATAATAAGATATCACTTCACACTAGTCAGAATGGCCATCATAAATAAATCAACAAACAACAAATGTTGGAGAGGTTGTGGAGAAAAAGAAACCCTAGTGCACTGTTGATGGGAATGCACACTGGTGCAGCACTGTTGAAAACAGTATGAAATTTCCTTAAAAAACTAAAAATGGAACTGCCTTTTGACACAGCAATTTTACTGCTGGGATTATACCCTAAGTATCATGAAAGACCAGTTCAAAAGAATCTATGCACTCCAATGTTCATATCAGCTCAATTTACAGTAACCAAGTGCTGGAAGCAGCCTAAGTACCCATCAGTAAATGAGTGGATCAAAACACTATGGTACATTTATATAATGAAATACTACACAGCAGAAAGAAAGAAGGAATTTCTACCCTTCACAACAGCACAGATGGAACTTATGCTAAGTGAAGTAAGACAGATGGTAAAAGACAAATACCATATGATCTCACCTGTAAATGGAACCTAATCAATAAAACAAATAAGCAAAATACAACCAGAGACATAAAAATTAAGAACAATCTGACAGTAACCAGAGGACAGATGGGAGGGGATAACAAGGGGAAAGGAAGGAGGGTATTGCAGATTAACAAATGAGTAAAAATTAGATTTCTTCTGTTTGTCAAGTAACCAATATGATGAAAAGAGGAATTACTTTTTAGTATCTTTTATCTTCAAACAAGATGAAAAATATATTTAAGGTCACATTTTTAATAGAAATAGATACTTAAGAAAACTTTTTTAAAATGAAAATGTTTGTATGATTTATTACTCTTATTTCCTTGTCTAAAACATCTTTAGTTTATTTATACATGTACTTATATATCTCAAAATGTTCTAGAAATCACCAGATATCTTTTTATATTTCAAATACCTCCATAAAAATATCCAAAATAAACTACTTTAAGCATTTGTAAAACTGTGTTTCTATGTTTAGAATTTGTCTCTCCACCATATCACAGTATATTTGGAATTAGATACTTGTCTTACATGAATTAGTGACTATATATGTTGCCTTTTATTCTAAATACTGTATTTCTGCTTAATAATTTATCATTATTCATCACATCTTTTTTGGCTTTCTTCATTTCAAAAATCTAACAAAACACTTTGAGTATTATTTTTACTTTGATTTGTACTTTTAAAAAGCATAGTGAAAATGAAGGAAATTATAGTATAAGCAGAACAGAAATGATATTCACTGTTACAAATATTTTTCTTTTTATATTAGAGAATATCAATGGCTATATATATGTGTGTATATATTTTAAATAGACTTTATTTTTTTAGCAGTTATAGGTACAAAAATATGAGCTTGAATGGAAGGTACAGTGTTTCCCATATACACCCTTCTTTTATACTGTATAATCTTTCCCATTATCAACATCCCCTAACAAACTGATACATTTGTTATAGTCATTGAACCCATATTGAACACTTATGACCCAAAGTTCTTAGCTTACACTAGGATATCCTCTTATGATTGTACATTCTATGGCAACTTTCATCCTTTTTCACCCAGTGATACACATAAACTAATTACTAAATTTCTGTGGCACATTATAAAAATATATTATTAGTTTTGTGTATCTGACAAAAATAGATATAATTTTGTTTTATTCACATTTGATGGTTATTGTTGTATTGGCTGTTGTCATTTCTTTTTATTTGACCATCTAAGGGAAAAGAAGTCAGTGCCCCTAAGTAGTCAGATATCACATTGCTGAAAAATTTATGTGGCACACTTATGTGCTGTGGCAGAGCAGATGAAAATCACTGGTTTAGACAAATTTATAATGACATGTATACACAGTGGTATACAGAGTAATTTCACTTCCATATAAAGGTATTATGCTTAAAATATTCATCCCTCTATTTGTCCTAATCTTTGGCAACCACTGAACTCTTTACTGATTCCATAGTTTTGTATTTAAGAGGGTTGTATAGTTGCAAATACACAGTTGGTTTCATAGTCAAACTGGATTCTTCTACAATATCATTTATTTAAGTTTCTTCCATGTATGATAGTTCCTTTGTTTTTAGTGCTTAATAATATTCCATCATCTGGATGTACCAAAGTTTATTTATTTATTCACTTACTAAGGGACATCTCGGTTGCTTCTCAATACTAAAGCTCATATTCATATTCTTATATTCTTATTATTCATAATAAAGCTCTTATAAACATATATGTGCAATTTCTTTGTGGATAGAAGTGTCCAACCTCTTTGGGTAAATATGATAGGTTCAAAATAATGTTTTTTTTCCAAAGTCATTTCATTGTAACATTGATAAGATGCTATAGAAACTTAACTTATTTTTAGCCTATGTTAAATTGATTATATTATTTTGCTTAAAAGTGCAGAACTTATCGATAGCATTAAGTGAATGCTTACTGTACCAAGGAGTGTGATTGCTGGATCATTTGATAACGATATGTTTAAATTTTTTAAAATTAAATTTGTGTTTTATTTTTCCATTACCATTTAACACCCAAATACTCCCCTCCTCAAGCAAAATGAAAGGCATCCAAATTGAAAAGGAAGAAGTAACGCTGTCTTTGTTTGCAGGTGACATGATACTGTACATATAGAACCCCAAGATTCCAGTGAGAAACTATCAGAACTAATGAATTAATTGAGTGAAGTAGCCAGATCCAAAATTAATGTTCAGAAATTAGTTACATTTTTATATGCCGATAATGAACTAACAGAAAGGGAAATTAAGAAAACAATCCCATTCACTATTGCTTCAGGAAGAATAAAATACCTAGGAATAAATCTAACCAAGGATGTAAAAGAACTGTACTCAGAAAATTATAAGAAACTGAGGAAAGAAATTAAAGAAGATACAAATAAGTGGAAGTACATAACATGTTCACTGATAGGAAGAATTAATATCATTAAAATATCCATGCTAGCCAAAGCAATTTATAGATTAAATGCAATTCTTATCAACATGCCAGTGTCATATTTCATATAACTAGAATGAATAATTCAAAATTTATATGGAACCACAAAAGTCCCCATATAACAACAGTGATTCTAAAAAAGAACAAAGTTGGAGGAATCACACTACATAATATCAAACTATACTACAAGGTCTTAGTAATCAAAACAGCCTATTACTGGCATAAAAACTGATCAAAGGAACAGAATAGAGAACCCAGAAATAAACCCATATCTTTAGACTCATTTAATATTCGACAGAAGAAGTAAGCACATGCAATAGTCTAAATATAGTGTATTCAAAAAATGGTGTTTGGAAAATTGGGGAGATACATGCAAAAAATGAAACTAGACCACCCTCTTACACCACACACAAGAATAAATTCAAAATGAATTAAAGAGTTAAATACTAGGCACAGAACCATAAAAATCTAGAAGAAAATATAAGTAGTAAAATCTTGGACATTACTCATAGCGATTTTTTATCAAATACATCTTTTCTGGCAAGGGAAACAAAAGGAAAAATAAACAAATGAATCTATATCAAAGTAAGAAGTTTTGCACAGCAAAGGAGACCATCCAAAATGCAAAAAGACAACACACAGAATTGGAGAACATTTTTCCCGATATATCTAATAAAGCGTTAATTTTCAAACTTTATAAAGAATTTACAAAACTCAGTATTAAAACAAAAAAACTAATTAAAAAGTGGGCAAAGGACCTGAACAAACACTTCTCCAAAGAGGACATACAGAGGACCGATAGACATATGTAAATATGCTCAATGTCACTAATCATAAGAGAAATGCAAATTAAAACCACAATGATACATCATATCATACCTGTAGAAATGGCTGTCATCAATAAATCAACAAACAACAAGTGCTAGTGAGGATGTGGAAAGAAGGGAACCTTGGGGACTATTGGCAGGAACGCAGATTGGTGCAACCACTGCAGAAAGCAGTATGGAGATACCTCAAAAAATTAAACATCGATGTGCCTTCGATCCAGCTATCCCACTTCTAGGAATATATCCAAGGAAACTCAAAACTCTAATTTAAGAACATAAGCATCCCTATGTTCATTGCAGTGTTATTTGCAATTTCCAAGATATGGAAGTAGCCCAGGTGCCCATCAGTAGATGAGTGAAGAAAACAACTATGGGGCAATTTACACAATGGAATACTATTTGGCAGTAAAAAAGAAGAAATATTTACCCTTTGCAACAGCGTGGATGGACCTGGAGATCATTATGCCAAGTGAAATAAGCCAGTCAGAGAAAGACAAGCACCATGTGATTTCATTCCTACGTGGAACCTAATGAAAAAAACTGAACAAGCAAAATAGACACAAACTCATAGATAGCAGGATGTCAGCTGTTGAAGAGAGAGATGAGGTGTGGAAGGCTTGAACAAAATGGAAAAAAGACTGACATGGACAAGAGTGTCTATGTCTTAGACACTCTTAGTGTCTAAGAGTCTACCACTGCCCCATAGTCTATGTCTTATTGGTGGTGGAGAGTTGCATCTTGCTTTTGTATCCAATTTGACAATATACGACTTTTAGTTTTGTTGTTTAGACATTTTTCATTCTATATGACATTTGATAAAACTTTCTAAAAAGTCTTTTATCATGATACTTTAATGTACCATCTGATGTTTTTTATTTTCTTTATAGATTTCTACCTGTTACCATTTTCTTTCTGCCTGAAATAATTTCCTTCAGATATTTCATATTATGGGATGACTTGGGGTTAATTATTTCATCATTTGCAAGCCTGCTAAATTCTGGCTGTATAACCCTAGGTTGACTTTTTCCTTTCTTTTAGATTTTTAAACATATTGTTCCACTGTCTTCTGGTTTGTATTGTTTCAAATGAGATATATTCTTGAATTCTTATTGTGACTCTGTGTCTTACACCTTTTAAAAAAATTTCTGGCTGCTTTAAAATTTTATTTTTATCACCAGTTATAAACAATTGATTATGTTTATCATATTCCATTGTGTTCTCAGATCTATGGGTTTATTGATACCAAAAATATTAAAAAATAGCTATCATTTCCTTAAGTATATTTTCTGTCTTTCCATCAGTTCCCAAATCTCACCTAGGACTTCAGTTGTCCATATTTAAGGCTGCATGTTATGACTAACAGTGCACTGACCTTCTATTTACTGTTTCCAGGCTTTTTTTCTGAAAGTTTAATTTTATATAAATTTTGTTTCTATATTTTTAAATTTACTAATCTTTTGGTCTTAAATATCTAATATATAATTAAGCTTATTATAATTGTCAACCAATTTAGTTTTATAACTCAGGTATGATTTAGATCTTTTAAACTTGTATGTACTTAACAGATGTAATTTTCCTCCAGTTTCTTGGTTGTATAGAATAAAGTTATTTTAATTGTTTTAATTTCTTTTTATACTAATTTTATCATATGTGTGTTATCACTGGGTCTTGTTTTTAAGCTTTATTGTACAAGATCAGGGCAATAGTTTTACTCAGGACATCTTTACCTCATGCTGAGAAAAAACTATGTGGATAATTTTATAGGACACTTCATGATTTAAGTAAATTTCTGTGTGGCTGGTAAAATCAATAACTATTCTCAGCTCTGAGTGAACTCCAGGGATTGTTTAATCTTTTTAGATAGTTCTATCCTATGTTTTAGCAATTTCTTTTTTTTTTTTAAGATTTTATTTATTTATTTTTAGAGAGGGAAGGGAGGGAGAGAGAGAGAGAGAGAAAGATCAATGTGCGGTTGCTGGGGGCCATGGCCTGCAACCTAGGCATGTGCCCTGACTGGGAATCGAACCTGCGATGCCTGGTTCGCAGCCCGAGCTCAATCCACTGAGCTACACCAGCCAGGGCGCAATTTCTTTATATACATGCAATGACAAGTACTCAATGAAGATAAGGAGTAGGAACCCCAAAATTGTCCAATGCACAACTCTCTCTTCCTATTAATCTGCTATGCAAGTTCTATCTCTTAGGCCTCCCAAACTCTCAGCAACATATTTTTAACTCAGGTGGATTTTTGGACTCTTCATGGGAAACTCTTTAGTCCATAAGTAGTGCAATCATAGGGATTATTTGTTTATTTCCTGTGTCTCATGTAATATGGTCCTTCTTTGTCTGGCATTTAATATCTTGGAAACTATTGCTTCATATATTATTTTATTTTAGTTTTCTAGATCTATGCTCAGATTTGTCTTTGTTACTGCATCTTGGCCAGAAGTATAATTATAAAATGGTATTTTAAAATTAATTAATGTGTTAACTAGGTAAAACCTACTGTATGATATGTATGTACTTTATTTTACAAAGAACATTTTTATGAATACATAAATTTTTGTTCACATGTTTGATTTTTATATATGGACTATAAAAATAACCAGCAATTTT
>PVIA01018758.1:0-11981 GCA_004024845.1 Tonatia bakeri | reverse complement strand
ACCACCACTACTACTACTATCGAAATGATCCACCAATGTATTCTTTAGAGCCTAGGATAGTGTCTTGAAATTAGTATGTGCTCAATGAACAGGAACACTGTAGGGCAATTTTTATGCTTAGGAACTTTCATAGCAATTCATAAAAGCCTAGAAAGAAGTGAGTGATAGCAGGGCCCTTTATCTTATTATCATGAGTGTGAAAAATAGAATTTTTTATTCACAGTCAAAGCTTCTTGTGAAGCCTGAAGCTCATTCTATGCCTGCAGGAGCCCATAGCATGACCCAGCCTGCTTTGCAGAGTAGCTCCAGGGTGAAGTAGTATTGTGAATTGGGGGTAACTAGGCATGTGTTGGAAAGAAGTGGGGATTGGAGATGTAAGACCAGAGGTGCCACCCAATTTAAAGCAGAAGTTTTTCATTGGTTAGCAAAGGAAGGAGACGCTGTGAGTGAAACAGGATTGTGACATGAAGCCACAAGCAGCATTTTTAAGTTCTGGACCCTGCAGCTGCAGATTGTGGACTTTGAGCATAGAGATACATGCATTTAGCAAGTTACAAATCTCAGCATACATAGCACTGACTGGAAAGGAGGCTATCCTGTTCAGGGTGTGAGGAATGGAGATTTCATGAGGTCATTGCATCATATTTGAAAGTGCAGCTTTCTGCTAGTGCCTATGGTCTTGGTTTGGTTCTCTTGAAAGCAGAACCTGCTATGAGGCATTGGATAAGCAGTTTACTTCAGTGGTGATCACAGAAAGCTGGAGGGAGAGAGTAAGGATCATGAGATGGGGTGAGGGAGACAATATGAATGTAGATTATCATGGTCACGGGTATGTGCATGGGGCCTCTATTCTTTTGGAACCTGCACACTTCTTCTGCTGGACACGATGCTAGTTGCTATCCACCATTTACTGAAGGCTGTTTCAGGGGACTTCACTCCCTCTAATGCTGGGTTGCACTCAGCTGGTCCAGCAATGTTCCCAGGGCCTGGGACAGAATGGGGGAAGGTCACAGACACATCCTTGTAATGGGATACTGTTCGTGCATCGGGAGTCTGAGACACACAAGCCTGCCCCACTTGCCTGTGTCTGAAGTCAGAGGGGCCTGAGGGATATGACATGGGGCATGGGAAGCTTCTGCTACAGCCACCGTCTACTCAGAATGGTCATTAAGTGTCAAACACTGGGCTAAGACAAAGCATACACATTCTACCCGTTAGCCATACAACTCCCCCTTGAAGTGAGTGATGTTATGTGTCTGGGTTTTGCAGAAGATATGCAGACTCAGAGCAGTTAGGTTACTTGCTCAAGAACTCAAATATATCACATGCCTAAGATCATATGCTGGCCTGCATTGCCCACATTTGTAGCTCCACTGTATTTACCCTTTGGTAAAATGTTTGACTTTAAACTTTACCTTCTGTCATCTTACTATTTTTCGGTAATTCTTTCTCCCACACTTTTTTCTCACATATAGTCTTTGCAGCTCAGCATTCTGCAAGTTTTGGCACATACAGCTGAGTAACCATGATCACCATTGTATTCTATGTACAGTTGGCCCTTGAACAACACAGGTTTGTACTGAACAGGTCTATATATACACAGATATTTTTCAATAGATACCTATCTACTGCTTTTGAAACACAGTCTAGAGTCCACAGACAAGAGTGCTGAATATAGGCACTGATCTACATCATTTTATCTGGGGAACTTGAGCATCTGCAGATTCTGGTATCCATGGGGGTCCTAAAACCAATACCCCAAATATACTGAGGAATGACCAAGTTTTTTGGGGAATCAAACTGACATCTTAGCAATATTCCCCTCATTTTATTATTTTGTTACTAATTAGTTGTCACCTGGAGGGACTGATCATAAGCAGTATAATGAAAGGAAGACACATTTATTAATGTATCACTGCTAGATAGGAAATTGTGAACTTTACTTATATGTATCAACAACATGATAAAACCTGTGCTGTTGGCTAGGAGAAGGACACAGTGTGTGTTAATCTGGAGGGAGCAGTGATGTCAGAGTGTTGCAAAAGTCCCCTCTAACTTTGCTAACATCCCTTCTGAGTGACTGAACTATCTCTATATGCCAAATATAAATTATGTATCACTTGTAAGTCTTTGGGGAATCCAGTCAATTGTTAAAAAATCATTTCTTCTTACAATGTGTTTTAAGGGTGAGACATTCCCTACTCCTAAAAGGTAGGGCTCTTTTAGGAAACACATCTAGCTTATTATATTATTTAAAATATAGAATGGGCCGATAGATCATTGCTAATGTGGGTCTCTGGCATTGAATATTTCAGGATTTCTTGGGTCTGCGTGTTTTTCAGTGGCAATTCTAAGCACAGGAATTTCTGAATGTCCATGTTTAGTTTTTAACTGATAACTGACAAAAATTAGAAATCTTTCTGATCTAGAAGGAGTGGCTCTCTTCAACAACGGCGACTTAAAATTTTGTCACCTTTACATCTGGGCTCCAGGCCTCCTTCTTTCTGTTGCTTTGCCCCGAATTCAACTTGCAGAGCCCTGCCCCCGGCCAGCCCAGGGTTTCAACCCTCCCCGCCTGTTGCTGGCTTCCTGGCAGGATGTCAAGCCTGTCCAGGCAGGACGTCAGACCAGTCCAGATTGAACTAGCTTGATCGGAGAAACAAGCCAGTGCAAAACAGCAAGATCCTCGTTAATTTTAATTAACAGTTCCAAACAGAGTTACACAACAAGGTCATTTTCCCTAAATGAATTATTAGAGATAATATAAGAAGGAGACTTCTCCAAGCAGTCATTTTAAACCCCAGGAGTTGGCAAAAGCTGTCCAAGAGAGGATCTGTCTTTCCAAGTCAGTCCGCTCTGAAGGCTGAAATAAATATCCCCCGAAAACACTGAAGCCATGGTCTGTGCCCGTTTGCTCCTTTCCCTGGCATTGCAGTACAAAGCCCAACATGCCTCAGAGGGTGCTATGCAGTGATGTGTCCTTACCTGGAAAAATAACACAATGACCAGAAAAATTTAAATAGATTGGAAAATCCTTTTTCCTTATAAGTTGAGAATATCCAATGTCTGCCAGAGAACTCTCAACAATGCCCTTTCTAGATGTTCACTTGCTTATCTACTTATTGACTTTTTTTTTTGCTTATTAAAATTCAGTTGGAGCCCTGGCTGGGCAGCTCAGCTGGCTGGAGCATCCTGACACACTAGGGTTGCAGGCTCGATCCCGGGTCAGGACACATCACATAATCAGCAACTGATGAATGCGTAAATGAGTGGGACAGCAAATCAATGTTACTCTCCCCAACCCTGCCCCCAAATCAAATGTAGAAATTTAAAAAAAATCAACTGGGCACTTTTTTTTATAAATTAGGTTTTTTTCATTTATTTTATCTTTCACTAACTTGTGTGTGATGTCTTAATCTTCCCCCACAGCAAATAACACTCTTTCTGTGAATAGGCTTTATTATTTAATGAAACGACAGAGTCTTTTTCTAAGCATTTGAGATTCCACATGTATTGAAATACTATCGAAATATCCAGATAAAATTATCAGTAAAGAAGTGCTAAAAATTATTAACTTGGACATATAAATATAAATGCCATACTAAATTGACAGTTTTTTAATCTTCTCTATAAACTGTCAGAAGTATTTTTAAACCCTAATCACTTATCTGAATAAATACAAACATGCATGAACACTGCTGGCTTCTTTGGCAGTCTGCTGTCCTAGTGAAGAGATAAAAGCGCTTAGCTTGAAAGTTTATCTAAGAAACTCAGTTAGATTCAGAGTTACTGTAACAATTCTTGTGAAAAATCAAAACACTGCCAAAAGCAGCTGAAGCCGCTGACCCAGCAGCCTCAGTCTGAAAGAGGCACGCACTGAAGGCTGCAGGGGCTGAAGTCAACATATGGTATCGGATTACTATTAATCTGGAGAAACAGACCATCAGCAAACTGAGAAAAGGATCTCTTATTGCAAGCCTGTGAATTTCATCCACCCTCTTAGTATCTGATTCGTCTTCTGGTGTTTGCCTTATTGTCATGTAGGCATAATGACTTTCATAATGAGTGGATTCCCCATGTTCCTGCCAATAAACCATCAAATTTCAAGGTGACACTGACATATATGTGTATGTATAAGTATACATATGTGTATATATAATCTGTAGATATGGCTATAGCTATATATCTATAACATTTTATATATAAAATATATGTACATTTCTAAGTATTATATATTGAATACATTGTATATATTTAAAGTAAGGCAATGCTTTTCTCTTTCTAAACTCATATATAATGTCTTAAATAATTAGCTCAAGGTGCGTTGGCTCACTGTGCATAATAGTCTAAGCACATGCAAGGAGGTGGTCTACAGGTTTAGATGCATTTTGGTGGGTGGTTTCACCGTGCAAATAGCTTTATTCATACATTAGTAGAACAAGTTGATTGTTTTGTCTCTGGCCTTATGACTTCATGGGATGTAATATTTTGAGTGAACTTTTGAGACACATGGATACATAAAGATGGGAGGAGGAAAGAATAGTTTGTTAGCTTGATTTTGGCCTAAGATCATTTGGAAGAAAAGAGGCTGCATTTTGTTAAGAACAAAACAACATGATGGTTGGCTAGTGATATAATAAAAATCGAACCAAACCAATAAATAGATTCGTCTCAACACATGCAAAGATCAATTCAATCAAAGTGAGTTCAATTAGTAGCTCTATAGAAACAGTTTCATTTACCTGTGGTGTATTATAATAGGTAATGTGTCCATTCCTTAAACCATCAAAGTATCCAACATTTACATATTATATCCCTTCTTATTGTATGTCGAGGCACACCATTTTTGTGTGTTTCTCCCACCAGACCCTTGAGAGGAAGAAACGTCTGTACTCTCCCCACCCGCTGGCCCACTGTTACCAGTGGTTAGCTCAGTGTTCAGCATGTTGCAGAAAGACCTTGCATGACACTGGCTGGTGAGCAAGGTGGAAGGCAGAACACAGAGTAAGTTGTTGGAAGCAGCTGAGATAGGACAGAGGAGAAGCTGCAACTCGTGAGAGATCTGGGTAGGGCCTCCCATACCAAGACTGGAATGAGGTTCTTTGTTGTAATTGTCTATGGCTCTAACTCCCTGTCCAATTCCTCCAGACTGATAAATCTCTGAAGCTCGGATGACAATTTATCACGAGTATAATTTCCCCCCTTATTTTTAATCTATTTCATCTGCCTTAAACTATGCTCTTTAAAAACATGAAAGCTTTAAGTAGAGATCCATGTAAACTCTATCAGCCTTCTATTTTATTATAAACCACTACTAAGCAAGCACTCTTCTCTGTAGGATGAGTAAACAGAAAAACCATCAGACTTATGGAAAATCATTGAAACCCAGTGAGAAAAAGGGAGGGGGAAGAGGAAGAAGGGAGAGAGAGGAAAAGAGAGAGAAGAGAGAGAAGACTGAGAGAGAAAGAGAGAGAATGAATATGAATGAGAATGAGGACGTAGGAGCCATTACAGAAAAAGAAAGCAACCTGTGATATCTGAAAGTATTGCATGTAATTTATAGACAACTTAATTGTTTAATTAATAGATAAAATGGAATGAGTAGAAGGAAACTAATGAAAATTGACTTGATGTAGTAAAAAATACCATACATTCAGATATTAAGAGGAGAACAATAATGGGAGAAATGGATGACCCATAGAAGAGATTACCTGTATAAATTGGGAATTCTATAACTAGAAAAATAAAAAGATGAACCAAGAGCAATGGTCAAAAGAAAAAGGAAAACTACTTCATAGCAAAAAAAATAACTTCAGCCTCAAAAGCCAGAATGTGCATTAAAGTTTATCACTGGTCAAAATTATGAAAACAGAACCACACTGAAGACATTCTTGTGCAAGCCTTAAAAATCCAGGATCACATAAGTATCAGGAAAAAACAAAGATCCCTCCTCCCCAAAAGTTAGCTATGTTGCCCAAGTTTCCTAGAAAGGATACTGTCTTTTAATTCCTTTGCTGTTAAATGGCAGAATATGAAGGGATGGATGTTAATGGTCAAATTTATGGACAGGATGGAGCCACACTGCTTGATTTCAACACCTGCTTTGCTGCGTATTTGTTATTGGAACTTGAGCACAATCCCTATCCTCTTTATGCCTCATTTACACCAATAATACAATGCAGATAATAAAAGTACTTTTTAATAGGTATTGTTAAGGTTAAATAAATTAATGCACTTAAAAGTTTTAGAAGAGTACCCGAACCATGGTAAGCAAAATGTATGTTCGTTTTTTCTGCTTCCCCCTTCTCTTCCTCCTTCTTCCTTTTCTGCCTACATCACTGCCCTCCTCCCACCCTTCACTGTCTCATCCTTGTTCTTCTCTTGGTGTTGCCATTTTTCTGACAGAGCTTTGAGAGGACTTTATAACTAGTCAAGTTATCAATGTGGAAAGGCCACAGAAAGGCATTCTTTGGTACATGTACATTAAAAATAAGCTGTCCAGACACTTACATAAATAATCTGAAAATCTGAGTTATTACAAAACAAATAGTGTCAAAGACCAGAATTCTTGACAAGGGAAAGTGCCACTAGTCTAAATGATTAGTACAAAATTATTAGACTAATAATTTTAAAGTTCCACCTGAGTCACAAAGTTTGGTTTCCCTTTAAGTACATAGCACCTATTGTGTAAGATATTAAAGAAGGAAAATACAAGATTAATATTCTTAATTAAGTTAAAATCCAGAAATTGAAGAGTACTTGTAATTAAAGGCACAAAGCATTTTACTTATCTAGTGGTTGTCAACAAGTGATTATTTTACTCTTCACTCTTATGGTTACTTTAATATAATTTTGTGACTGTCTTTGAAAACTTTAAGGTATTTAGTTAAAGGATAAATATAGGTTTTCTTTTTTCCAAATTACAGATAATAAACAGAAAAAAAAAAAAAAAAAAAAAAAAAAAAAAAAAAAAAAAAAAAAAAAAAAAAAAAAAAAAAAAAAAAAAAAAAAAAAAAAAAAAAAAAAAAAAAAAAAAAAAAAAAAAAAAAAAAAAAAAAAAAAAAAAAAAAAAAAAGCAAAAACCCAAACCCTCAAACCAAACCTCTATCCAGGAAAAATAAATAAGGAAAACTAGTAAGCAAATATTCTAATAGGACAAAAAGAAAAAGAAAATACATATTGATAGAAACACAGTCAAGTATTAGATCAATAAAGGTCTGTTAGTTAAACATCTCAATGAAAGAACAAATTCAGTGATATGTTATTTATACTTTTCTTACGTAAAATACATGTTTTTTGGAAATATTAGCAAATAAATTCAAGGCAAATTCAAATCAAAAGAAAGCAATATTAATATTGCATAAGGTGGAATTTAAAGCAAAAACATTAAATGCTCTACAGAGGCTCACTTTAATCAAAAGGTAGTAATATCAGTAACAAAGATAAAAACATTTGAAAATCCTTATGTGTGGATTAATACAGTATCACTAATAGAGAACAGATACACTTTGGGAACTTCAAAGTAGTTTTAGTGAATTTAGTTATTGTGAAATATTTTAACTACCAGTTAGTCGAATTATTAAGAACATAATAATATTTAACCTCAATATCATTACAAATCAAATAAATATTTAAAAGAGATAACCTTTTTCTAGCTTTCAAATAAGCAGATATTTTTAAAAATATAATAATCAATGTTAACAAAATATAATAACCAATGTTAATAAAATATAATAACCAGTGTCAATTGAGATGGACCCTCTGCAACTGGTGCACCTATAAATGGATACAATGTACAAGAAAAACAATTTAGACCCTTCAGGATCCTCAGACAGGCTCGTATTCTTTGTCAGAGTAGCTTCAATTCTTGGACACAGATTGGACAAAGATTTGTATTTGTGCACATCATTGCAGAATTCTTTGGACAAAAAATGTAAATAAAATATCAATTTGTAGAGGAATGATTAATTACTTGTGTCATATTTTAAAATATACTTGAGAATATCTATAGTAATGATGTTGAATAACACTGACTGACACAGAGAAAAGGGAAAATTACCATAATACTTACTACTGTTGTAAAATAAAAATTATTACATAGCATTCCAAAAACAGCATGGTCTTATTTTTTTGTTAAAATAGAGAAATATATGGGAAGTGTCTAAAAATAAATATGACTAAATATTTAACAGTGTTTATGGCTGAGTGGTGTTATAGGTAATTTTTCATGCTCTTTTTTGTGTATTTTCTAATTTTTCATTAAGAATGCATTCTCATAATGAAAAAAATATTTAGAATATAAAGAGCAAGGACAGAATTGCCAAACAAATGTGCAGAATAGAATTCTTTGAAAAGTACTTTTCTGAATGGCAATGTCTCAAACTGACAGTGACCAGAGCGGAAGTGGGAGGGGATAATGGGGGGGAAAGGGAGAAGGGTCGTCAAGGAACGTGTATAAAGGATACATGGACAAAGCCAGAGGGGGTTAGGATCAAGGGTGGGAGGTGGGGATGGCTGGGGTGCAGGGGAGTTATGGAGGGGAAAATGGAACAACTGTATTTGAACAGCAATAAAGAAAGAAAAAAAAAGAAGAGTACTTTCTGAAATATTCTCATGTTTTTTGGTATTAAAAAAATAGTATCCATAAACAAACACATTACTCTATTGTATTCCTTGCCCAAAACCTATAAAACATGGAGTCTGATTGAAAAATAGGAACATCAGCCAAATCATCATGTTTTTCTATCATATTAATAAATATTGGTATTTTTATAGAACTCTGTATTAGGAAACATTTTCACAATCATTACCTTATTTAAGTTTCACAACTCCTCTCTGAAAAAAAAAAAGGTGGTACCACTATCTCCTATCTACAGATGAGGAAACTGGGACTGGGAAGGATAGAAGTTACCTGCCTATGTGAATACAGGCACACAGATGTTAACAAAATATAATAACCAATATTAATAAAATATAATAAACAGTGTTTGTTGAGATGGACCCTCTGTGACTGGTGCACCTGTAAATGGATACAATGTACAAAAAAACCAATTTTTTGAAAGGGCAGTCTAATGCTCTACTCATTCCCTCCTCCCTTTGTGTTTTCATTAGGATCTTGGAATCACATGTTATTGTTATTTTGTAGACACACCTAAGAAATAGGGAGAAACATTTTATTTCTAGGAATAATATTAAAAAAACTAAGTTAGGGATACAAAATTGTGATTGGTTATCTTTGTAAGTAAAATTCACACTTGTTTTCCTTTACATTGGGCTATCAATTTTGAGGCATGTAGAACTGAGGTACAATTGTAAATCTACACCTAGTACCTGATATTTAAAAAGGACTTTATTTTTTAAAGCAGTTTTAGATGCCAGCAAAATTAAGAGGAAGGTTCAACACCTATCATCTTGATGTCTCTCTACATGCTGCAAGTCACAATGGCTAGTTTGCACTTTTATAACCGAATTTAACATGAAATTTATTAGGGAGTTTGGTCTACATGTGAAAACTCAGCTGGGTATTCACAGAAGAGCCAGTGGGTATTTAAAGCGAGCGTATTCAGCATTTCGTCTGGGCTAGAAGTCAATCAGAATGCAATCATTCATTAAGACTCCTGCAAGCAATAGCCACTGTGCTGTGCCAACATTCATCAAGTAAAGGGCCAGGAAATGTGAGAGTCAGGGCAGATCTCGCAGAGATGGCCCAGAAGTCAGCTGTCTCGGTTACAGCACGGCAATGGCCGTCTTCCTCAGAACTCCAGTGCTCTCTCAGGAGGGAATCTGAGAGGCAATTCAGACCTTTTCAATGGGCTCATTCCCAGCAGGAATACCCTATAAGAAACAAACTAGGATACTTATTTTCCTGTTCTCAATTTTCACAAGAATGGTCAGAATACAATGCATATGTTTTGCTGACTCAAGATATCAAAACAACAAGAATCAAGAGCAGTGACTATTTGGTGGCCTGATGCAGGCCACCAAATATTGAACAGCTAGGACAACTCAATAGCTTTTTAGGAAGACAGTTAAAATTTTACCTCTCCCTCTTGTGAACTATGCATTCCTCAGCAAATTCTTTAATTTTTCTGATTGTTAGTATACTTATCTGTAAGCTATTCCATAAAATGGTTGCAAGAAATATATAAAATGAAAAGGTATGCAATAAGTGATAGCTACTATGATGAGTGCACAATATTACAGGGATTAGAATATTCTTTCACTTAAAATCTGGATGCAGATAGCTATGCTTTGAACAAAGAGTTAAACTTCGGAAGTAAACGGTAGTGATCGAGAACGTAAAGAATGCCTGAGAACTCACTAGCGGACAGAATCTTCAACTCCCATGGGTGTCATTATGAAGTAAGAATGATGTATGCAGCTCACATAAGCCTAAGAAAATGTTTGAAGCTCACCTGTCAGCATGGAGACATCCAGAATAATTACTGAAAACAAATGGAGTTCTTAAGAGTCCAAGAAGTTTTGACGGTGGAGGAAATGACTAGAAGCGGGCTTGACTTTTTGCAACACTCACTCATCTTTGTTGCTTTTGTGCATGTAAACATGTCTGTGTGTTATGAGGTTAATTTCCCCCAGAATTAAATGCAAACAGGATGTAGTTTGTCATAAATTAAAATGATATTGTGATGATGAGAATGTTATTCTCAACATGGTAACACGCTGTGTATCTATTCTCACTGTGGTTTACCACTATCAGTGAGTGAGTGGCCCTGCCTGGAACAGTCACGTAGCAAAGAGAATTCCAGTTGAGCTCATGATCTGTTTCTATCACTGTGCACGAGGAAAGCCCAGGGTATGATTCACAATCAGAGTTTCCCCTTTCACTCAGAAGCCTCTAGCATGCAAGCTTGTAGTTCTGGTATGCATGACTCCATGGATGAGGAATTGGAGTCTTGCTTCAAGGGCTGGACTCAGTGTTACTGTACGGCACGTGGCCACAGTGTTGCTGGGCAACAGGGTTTGTTTTCTGCTGCTGGGATTCCCACTCCTGCTTCCATAGACACAGGTTACATAGTTTATCTGTGTGGTGTGTTCTAATTCTGTTTGAGGAGGGTGGCTGCCAGCCATCCATGCTTGACAAGAGGTAGGGGTAGGGGACTTTGGTTATATAATATTTCTTTTGTTCTAAGGTTAAGAAATAATATTAATCTTCCATTATAAAGATGAACTTTACTGATGCTCCTTGTCATGCTCTTGCTTGCCACCACCTGTTTAAAATTCTCTCGCCACTGGCTCCTGTCCCACTCTTCTGCGCGTACACTAAGTTTTAATCTCTGAGCAGGTCGTGTAAAAGCAGCTGGGAGAGGATAAAGGGATGACATATGTCCCAGCAAGGATGGCGTTTCCTGGAAACTTATTTCAAACTGGTCTGACAGAAAGTTGCTTACTGGTTCGACATGGATGTGGCAACGTTCTTTCGAACACTGGTCATCTCAGTCAGAAATACACAATCTGAAAGTACTCTCATCCTCTGTCCTGTGGGACAGTGTAAGAGCTATTTCCATAGGATGGGATGAGAGATTGTTATGCTTGGAAGAGAAAAAATAATCAGAACTTTATATTACCTAAGAAAAGCAAAAGTTTACAACTGTCTCTTTCTGCTGCCTTGCAAGTAGTGTAAGTATTTTATGCTACCCTCAGCTTCTTATACTTGTACAGCAACATTGTGGGAGTTCTTTACAACTTCTTACACTCTCTCAACTTCTATCCTTCCCCCACCTTTTCAGTGACTTAAAAAAATTAGTTTCCAGGAGTAATAAAATTTTGATTTATTTATGGATTATTAAACAGGAATATGACAATTTTAAATTAAGGACAATCAGATTGCAGCCAAAGGAAGACATGTAAAGCACAGTGTTCCCATATTCCTATGGAACACAGAATCTGCTAGACTGTAGTGTGCAGAAAATGTTTAACATCTGGCTCTGGTGGGAGGTAGAGTGTTGATTTGTAGTGTTTGC
>PVIA01018757.1:0-11993 GCA_004024845.1 Tonatia bakeri | reverse complement strand
ATGGAAGGGCAGATAAAGTGCTTCTCAGACAAGGCCAAGTTAAAAGAGTTCATCATCACCAAGCCCTTACTATATGAAATGTTAAAGGGACTTACCTAAGAAAAAGAAGATTAAAAATATGAACAGTAAAAAAAAGTCATCAAATGGAGGGTTAGCAACAGGGAAGTAGGAGGAGGAGGGAGGGGGAAAAGATATAGAGTATAAGTAGCAAAGACAGTAGGTAGAAAATAGACAGGGGGAAGGTAAGAATAGTATGGGACATGTAGACACTAAAGAACTTATGACACATGGACATGAACTAAAGGGAGGAATGTGGGTGGGAGAGGGTGGGCAGGGTGGTGGGGAGTGAAGGGGGAAAATTGGCCAACTGTAATAGCATAATCAATAAAATAAAGAATTAAAAAAATAACACAAACTAGAACAGGAACAGAATCACATAAATGGAGATCACATGAAGGGTTGTCAAAGGGGAGGGTTATCAATGGGGGAACCATTTTAAACGTTTTGTACAAGAAATAAGAGGCATAAATAGTAAGTACAAAATAGACAGAGAGAGGTTAAGAATTATATGGGAAATGGAAAAGCCAAATAACTTATAGGTACGACCCCTGGACATTAACTATGGTGGGGAAATGCTCATAGTGGGGACAGGGGGGAAGCAAGGCTAAGGGGAATAAAGGGGAGAAAGAAATGGGACAACTGTAATAGCATGATCAATAAAACATATTTTAAAAAGAGAATGGGAGTTATGGGTTCAACGTACAAAATGAAACCATGTTTTTCTGGATAGTGCTCTGACAGTATGTTTAACTCACACTGGCCCTTGTTTCAGGAATCAGCGTCCTGACTCATCAGCCTTAACCAGCAGCAAAGGCCATGCCTACAGGGATAGATCATATAGCTCTTGGTACCCCATCTGCATAACTTCATAGATTGGCGTGGTCTGGAGTGACACTCCTTAGTATACTAAATATAAGATATCTTGAACCCTTTTCATGCAGTATATTACAATGCTGGCCACCTGTCTAAAGAGGAAACTTCCAGAGCTGGTTGATTTCCATAATTTCAAACCTGACTCCCTCTTTTTCCTGTTGACCATGTCACTAAGTCTAACATGTTTCACATTAAATCCACTCAAGTTATGACACCTCATAAGCAGGTACTCTCTTATCCCTTCTTATTCTCACCACTCCTGGAGCAGCAGACTCTCATTTAGTGCTTTGTCATATGAAACTGAACAACTGGTACTTGGATTATCTTATTTCCCTCTACTGATATGACAGAGGGTAAAAATGTTATACAGGAAAAATCTGTATTCCTTATATGAACTTGTATGAAGAGTAAATCTGGCACTTCCATTTTGACCTGTGACCAGTGAGGTTTCCAATATAGAGACAAACAAATCATACAGGAAAAGTGAAATGCCCCTGAATCAGGCCAGCATTCCCACATCTGGTGGGCTTACTCAGTACCACTGGATCCTTGACAATAGGAAACGTGAGTTTAACCTGGAAGCCTGACTGGAGACTGCCACATATCCAAGAATGATGACTTTTAAACATTTTGTACTTCTGCTGAGTCACAACACAAGAGCCACAACAGGCCATGCTCTTTAGGGCCTGTGAGCTTGATTTACTCTCAATCCAAAACTTACTTTCACTTTCATGGAAACAGCACAGGGACACCACGGAGTACAGTCAATTGAAAAACTATCAGTCTCAATAATTTAAGAGAGGCATTTCATGTCCCTGATTTGAAGACATGGTTGTAAATGTCATTTACATGAAGCAGAAGGAACTGATTTCATTTCATCCCCTGCATTCCTTGCGAGACACAAGGAATAAAAACAGGGTTATGAAATTGTTGATTAGAGGATGGCTGAGTTCTGATTTAGTAAAAGATATATAATCCCCAAATTCTAGCAAAGGTAAAGAGGAGACAGGGCCACAGTAAAGAAAAATATCACTTGAGTTACTCCCAACTAATAGGATCATATAAAAATGAAATGGAGAATAAAAGTACTGTGATGGTGATGGACTATGATGAGAATTGAGTTAAACAAAATGACTTTAAATTATGCAATTCTCTACATAACATTGGAAACAAGGGAACCAAATGGGTTCAAGTTTATCTGTATTAAATCTGAAAACTGTTGGCAAGATTATTAACTGTAATTTCACAATGACATGATGGGGCACCAAAAGCAATTCTGAGGACAGCTTGTCTCTTTGTAGAGATAATAGACTCAGACATAATCCAAGCCCCTTCAAAGGGTCAATTCAGGGGTCAGAGCCAAGACGAATTTTGTAATCATTGTAATTTTACCTTCTGCTGACAGAGAGCATTGAGTCAGAGGAGGCACTGCCCAGAGAAGAACCATTTTCTCTATGCAATTATTGCCATTAGTAAGTTTATAGGGAAGATGACCACCCCTTTGTTTATTTCAAGATTCTAATTTTGTGCTACCATATCAAGTAGTAAATAACAAAATTTAAGAGAATCTAAGCTACTAGAATGTTGCCACAATATCTCAATCCTATAATTATCAATTGAAACCCACTCAGAGTATCATATTGCTTCTTTTCATGGAAGAATATTTACAGCAGTTTATTGGTTAGTGCACAGCCTGAACAATCTTTGTTGTTTGAAAGAGGGGTGTTTAGACTCTTGTCTATGCTGTGCAGAAGCAGGACAAATGATCTAGTCCACAAATGTGCTCATGGTTAGACTAGAAAGCTATAGCACAACTCATGCTTCTGTGGGAAATGAGGTCTCCCTGCCCATCCAGGAAAGAGATACTGCTCGGATCCTAAAGGTCATATGGCAGGCTTTTCACTTACAGTATCAAAAAAAAAAAAAATGTCCATGATTTTACTGCCTATGTTTTTTTTTCCTAGGGTTTTTATGAGTTGGGGTCTGACATTTAAGACTTTAATCCATTTTGAATTTATTCTTGTGTGTGGTGTAAGAAGGTAGTCTAATTTCATTTTTATGCATGTATCTATCCAATTTTCCCAACAACATTTATTGAATAGATTGTCTTTACCCCACTGTACCATTTTGTTTCTTCTGTCAAATATTTACTATAAAGGTGTGGATTTATTTGGGGGATCTCTATTCTGTTGCATTGATCTATATGTCTGTTTTTAGTCCAGTACCATGCTGTTTGGTTACTATGTTCTTATATTATAGTTTGATATAAGTAGCATGATTCCTCCAACTTTGTTCTTTCTCAAGATCACTGTTGCTATTAGGGGTCTTTTGTGGTTCTGTAGAGGAAATATTTGTTCTAGTACTGTGAAATACACCATTGATATCTTGGCAGAAATTGCATTGAATCTATAGATTGTTAGGGGTTTTTATGGACATTTTAACAATGTTAATTATTCTTATCCATGACCTTGGTATATGCTTTCACTAATGTGAAGCTACTTTAATTTCTCTCTTCTATGTCTTACAATTTTCTGAGGATGGGTCTTTTACATTCTTGGTTAAATTCATTCTTAAGTAATTTATTCTTTTTGAGGCAATTGTGAATGAAATTGTTTATTTAATTTCCTTTCCTGATAGTTCATTATTGGTTTATAAAATGCAACTGATTTCTGGATAGTAATTTTGTATCATGCTATCATACTAAATTCATTTATCAGTTCTAGTAGATTCTTGGTAGAATCTTTAGGGTTCTCTCTATATAGTATCATGTCATTAGCAAGTAATGACTGTTTTCCTTCTTCTTTTCCAATTTGGACACCTTTTATTTCTTCTTCTTGTCTGATTGCTATGGCTAGGCCTTCCAGTACTATGTTGAACAAGAGAAGTGACAGGGACATCCCTGTTTTCTCCCAAATCTTAATGGGAACACTTGTACATTTTTGCTATTGATTATGATGTTGGCAGTGGGTTTGTCATATATGGCTTTTATTACATTGAGGTGTGTTGCCTCTATTACCATTTGGATGAGAGTTTTTATCATAAACAGGTGCTGGATTTTATCAAATGCATTTTCTGCATCTATTAATATGAACATGTAGTTTTTATCCTTCGTTTTGTTTATGTGGTATATCACATTTATTGATTTGTGAATATCGTACCAACCCTGCATCCCTGGAATTAGTCCCATTTGATCACAGTGTGTGATCTTTTTGATTATTGCTGTATTCAGTTTGCTAACATTTCGTTTACAGTTTTAGCATCTATGTTCATCAGAGACATTGATCATAGCAATATATTTTCTGATATATACTTTCAGGCAACAGAAACAAAAGAAAAAATAAACAAATGACATTATGTCAAACTAAAAAGTTTTCACACAGCAAAGGAAACCATCAACAAAATGATGACCCACTGAATGAAGAACATATTCACCAATACACCTGGTAAGGGGTTAATATCCAAAATTTATAAATAGCTTTTAAAACTCAACACCAGAAAACTAAACAATTTAATTAATAAATGGGCAAAGGACCTGAATAGACACTTCTCCAAAGAAAACATAGGTGACCAATGTACATGTAAAAAGATGTTTACTGTCACTAATCATCAGAGAAATGCAAATTAATACCACAATGACAGACCACCTCACACTTGTCAGAATGGCTATCATCAATAAATCAACAAACAAATGCTGGTGAGGATACTAAGAAATGGGAACCCTTGTGTACTGTTGGTAGAAATGCAAATTGGTGCAGCCACTGTGAAAAGAAGTATAGAGTTACCTCAAAAAATTAAAAATGGAACTGATTTATGATCCAGCAATTTCACTTAGGGAAATTTATTCAAATAAACCTAAAACACTAATTTGAAAGAATATTTGAACCCCTATGTTCATTGCACCATTATTTATAATAGCCAAGATTTGGAAGCCGCCCAAATGCCCATCAGGGAGTGGATAAAACAGCTATGGTACATTTTCATAATGGAATACTACTCGGCCAAAAAAAAGAAGATAATTTTACCCTTTGCAACAGTGTGGATGGACCTGGAGAACGTTAGCCTGAGTGAAATAAGCTGATCAGAGAAAGACAAGTACCATATGATTTTACTCATATGTGGAACCTAATTAATAAACTAAACTAACAAACTAAACAGAGACAGACTTACAAATAGAGAGCAGGCTGACAGATCTGGGGCAGGGTAGAGGGATAAAGAAAAAAGAAAAAGAACTCCACCCTGGCTTGTGTGGCTCAGTGAACTGAGTGCCAACCTATGAAACAAAGGGTCATTGGTTGATTTTCCAGTCAGGGCATAGGCCTGGGTTGCAGGCCAGGTCCCCCATAGCTGGTGTGTGAGACACAATCATATATTGATGTTTCCCTCTCTCTCTTTCTCCCTCCTTACTTCTCTGTCTAAAAATAAATAAAGAAAAGAAAAGAAACAGAAGTCAAAAACATGAACTAAAGTGTGATGATCATGGAGCAGAGGGCAGTTGGCAGAAGTGGAAAAGGGTATGGGGGGATAAATGGTAACAAAAAAATAAAAATGAACTATTAAAAATGTTGTGCTTAATTAGAGGAACTCTCTTATAGCATAGGTGGTAAAAGTGATAGCCATATTGGGTAAGCGACTTTCCCCAAATTACACAGTCAGTGGGATAACCCATGTCAAGTCTTACATTCTAGCAATTATGCCACACTTCCTGCTTAAATACATTTGATGTGGGTAATCATTTTGCCAACCAACCTAACTGCAATGCTTGATATTAGAAGGAGCTATGGGGACAGATATCTGACTTTGGCTTGCTGTTTCCTGTTTTTATTATACTAATTACCATACCAAGAAAGGGTTTCTTAAAATAATCTTTATCTAGAGCCACATAATATATGTCCTTTGGGGATGTATATAATCACTGCCCTCCAATTCAATCAGTGAGAGCAAGCAATATGTGCCTTTCCTTCCATATCAATGTTGTTAGCCTCTTTACAACAGAGATGTTATAATTACCAGAAGCAATCAGCTCCAGAGCATAAAATGCAATTTTCAAATATTACTACAAACAAAATGTAGTGAAGATTGCTACATTCTTATGAAACAAACTTAACTGGACAACTAACAACACAGTTTCCTATTGACCTACTTATGATTTGGCATTTAAAAGAAGAGTAAGAAGGGTAGGATGCCCTGAACTCAGAAGTCAAGGAGGTACAAGTCTTTAATTCCCAAAGTGATAAATTAAATTTTCAGTTGTCTTTTGGCTAGCTAATGGGTTAGATGAAGACAGATCTGATTAAATAGGTGCTTTCAGATTTTTGTATGCCTGACATGGCTCATGACCACCAGGTCCTCAGTTCCCAGCCCAATTTGAAAAAAAAAAAAATGTTTCTACCTTATTGTTAATCATACCCATGATAATTACAACTCAGCAATAATGTGTTTGTGTAATGATATGCAAATACATACACACATTCATTTGAAAACAAATACTAATAGCCAATCTTGGTACCAGCTCTTCTTCTAGCTGTAGCCTGTGTGTTGACTATTGATTTGTGTTCTCAGAGAGTGTCAGATCTCAGCAGTTGACCTCAGATGGAAAGTCAGTCTAAGCAAAACTGTGCTTCCTTATTCCTCAGCATCTGACATTTGGAGAGATGTCTAATGAAGGTTTATTTTCTTATCCACACCATTAAAAGGAAAGCATCTATCAGTTAGTCAGTGTCAGTTCACAATCCCAAGGACTCTGAGCTCCAGGTTTGAAAGCGTTCAATATGAAGGCCAGGCCCATATTTGGGGCCCCACCCCCACTGTGATGTCAGTAAGGGTTGTAGGATTTAAGCTCCCTCCAACAGCCTAGAATGACCCACCGTAAGGGACTCTCCTAATTGTGCTTCTTCTCAAACTGGAGGGCCTCGCATTTTTTCTTTATTGTAGGAGAGAAAGAAATGTGCCCTGTCGAAGCCACACAAGGGAATTCTTTTAAATAAACAGCTAAACTTAACCGCAGGCTTTTCCTTCCATAGACATATTTTAAATGTATATAATGGTAGATGGCTGCTGGAAAAATGACAAATGTCTGTTTTCATTAGATTCCCCAAGTGCATGGGTCTAACTGACAGCTTTTCCAAGGCATGGAGGAACCTCCAGATTCAGGGTTTCCATAGCAACCTGTCCCACTGCTAGAGCTGCACTGCTCAAAGTCATCCTTCACAGGACCCACATTTTAGACACACCCTTTTAAGTTATGCAGAAATTTCAACATCCCGAGAGTTAACAAATCAATTTTCCAAGCAGGTAAAATTTGCCTCTTTGAGGGCTAAACTTCTACTTCTGATCTCCAAGAATTCTTTGCTTAATTTATATGTTTTTTTTTTCTCTTCCACTCTGGCTCTGTAACATACTTATTGTACACTTTAAAGCTGTAAGTCTTAAATTGTCCTGGTTATCTTTCTTTCATCTCCTCCAAATGAGTAACATTGTACCCTCTCCTCTTCCAGGAGGTAATGCTTGACATGTTTGGTCACTGAAGACAAGCCTGGCCATATCAACAAACTCTAGGTTTTCAAGCCTTCAGGTATCATGGGAGGAGGGAAGGAGAGGGTGCCACAGAGGCACTTGACCCAGGTACGGGATGATGGGAGCTGTGGTCCAGCCCACTCTCCACTCACCATGCTAGTCTGAGGGGCTGCATCACCCCAGAACAGTGTTCTTTTCTAATTCAGACAAAAACTACATATGCAGACCTGACAACATGTTAACATGCTTAGCATATATTATTTCACTTAATCCTCAGAGCTGGTGACAGAGTTCTTATTACTCTTAAATTACATAAGCAAAACCAAGGTTTAGTCCTATGCTCAGGGCACAGAGACTATAAATGGAAAAGCCAGAATTTCGAAATAAGTCCTCAGACTCCTGTGCCCCTGTGCTCTCCGCTGTACTTGACAGTGGTGGGAAATATGCAGGCTATGAATACCCTGACCTTCTTAAAGGGCAAGGCCTGCTAAACAGAAAAAAGGTGGATTCTGCTCTTCAAACCATCCAGTTAGAGGAACTTCTCACAAATTGTTACCAATTGTTACCCATTGACATTTAAAAATCAAATGTCCCTTTAAATGTATATGGCGCCACCTTCTGGTCCAGGTAACACAGGACCCTCCTATTTCACCAACAGGAAATGACAAGCCACCCTGACAGTTATTTGTTCATAATGCTCTGTGTTGAACAAGATGGTTTGGATCCGTGCTAACAGATTCTTATCAGTTAATTGAATTAGTCACTGCTCATTTACCTGGGCACAAAGAGCTCTCCACAATCAAGATCTTCTGGAAATTAGATGGATAAGTAGATGGCTTTCTTCACACTGTAACTGGCCTGCAATGGGAAAAAAAATGTTCAGGTCTCATATTCCTATGTGGGGAAAAGGGTGCTTATTAAGGATAGGACAAGTATGGGTTTAGGAATTACTAATTTTCATTTCTCTTAATGAGAACATTGTGTCACAAGGGCTTTTTCTTCATAATAAAGGAGGATTTTAATGCAGAAGAGAAGTATATAAGTGTGAAGTCAGGGACTGAGTGAATTGGGAAAACTCACCAGTAATAACTGGTACTCAGAAGTGATGATGTCTACTTCTGCAGTCAAGTAAAGGACTGCTGATAACTAGTCACAGCTCAGCACCTACCCTGGTAACTCACACATAACAGGCAGTGATGAGGGGACAGGCAGAAGGGCTGTAGACACAGACACCAGTGTCTAATACTTTGAAATATGACCACTCAAATACAGCAGGAGGAGAGGGAAGAAGAAGGCAATGAAAAAAGAAACAAGCCAGATTATTCCCCTCTCCCCCTACCTGGGAAAACAGGTTTTCTCCAGCTATTCTTTCAAGAATCCCATCATTTTTTTCCCTCTCCTTACCAAATCAGCAAACGAAGTACAGATTATGCCAGGGTGTCAAACTCATTTTCACCGGGGGCCACATTAGCCTTGTGGTTGCCTTCAAAGGGTCAAATGTATTGTTAGGACTGTATAAATATAAGTACTCCTTAACAGTTAAGTGAGAGTTAGTGCTGCCACCAGATAGAAACAAAATGCTGGGCCAGATAAAACAGTGTGGAGGGCCAGATTTGGCCTGCTGGCCTTGTGTTTGTCACCTGTGGATTATAAAATGTGCTCTTCCTATTTGGAAATCCCAGTCATCCAGCTGTAATCAAACAGGAGGCATGGAAAGAGAAAGTAATTGCAGGCGTATAGCAGGAAAACAGATCGAATTCAGTCATTCATCATTCTTGTAACAAATACTTACTTGGTTCTCACTATGTGTCAAACACTGAAGAAAAGTAACAAGCCAAATATTGCCAGGGAACATACACACTGTAGAGGAAGATATAGTAAACAAAAATATTTCAGTCAGAGGGACATAAGGAGTGGTAGAAAATAAAGTAATGAGAAAGGGGTTTTTTATATGTATAGGGAGATCACAAAGGCCTACTTAATGTGGTGCCCTTTGACTAGAGACTTGAAGTGAGGAAGCAGGCAATCAGAATTATAAAGGGAGAAGCGATAAAAAAGACAGAAGAAAAGGCCCTGAGGTACAGCCAGGCTTGGCACGGTTCAAGTCAAGCAAGAGAGTAGAAGAACTTGAGGAAAGTAACCAAGTATTGCAAATGGGGATTCCCTAGAAATCAGATTAAGAATATCATGATAGTGGAAGAAGTATATTTAGGGAGCACATTCAGGATCCACATATATAAAAGGAAGAGGGAGAAAGCAGGAGTGAAAACAGGGGAACAGTTGGGCCATCATGTGGCCTGGACAGAGGACCCAGGTAGGACTCAAAGAGGTCTCAAACCAGAATAGCCCTTCAGAATTTCCAGTACCTTTATCTACCAGTTGTCTGTAGGTTGTCCCAGGAAGGGGAATGGCCTTGGGAGAAACAGCTGTTCTCCATCACTAAGCAATTTCCATAGCTGCCAGGAGGTCACAGAAAATAATTCTTTCAGTCTTGAAGAGGTGACCCATCAAATCATCCACTACACCAAAGGGAAGAGGGTTGAGAGAGAAGGATAGAAATATACCAGGAACCAGATTAGTACAAAGCCACTGATGGTATTTGGGCTTTTATTGTGAGTAGTGATTGGAAGGTTTGAGGAGACACTGTTGGTATGAGAGCAGACTGTGGGGGTAGGGGACACAGGGAATGCTGTGAATAGTGACGCCACTGGTATAGAGCTTAAAGGAAACAAAAATTACAAAAGAGAAAGAAAACAAGTTTTCAATAAGTACATCAAAGCAAAAATAATCCCTGCTAGTGGTGTAAGATGGAAACCGAAGCGGGGAGCAGATCTGGACAGAGGCCACAATAACAAGTCTCAGCCATTCACATCTGGAAAAACATTGGAGTTCCCTCATTAGATGAATCAGAGATTCAAACAAACATTTCAGCATGTTTGGGGCAAAAGAATAGAGGCTTAGAGTCTTTTAGAGGGTTTTCAGGAAAGCTTAGAAGGTAGGTCATGAGCCCTGGCTGGTGTGGCTCAGTGGATTAAGTGCTGGCCTGTGAACCAAACTGTCATTGGTTCAATTGCCAAACAGAATATGTGCCTAGTTGCAGGCTGGGTCCCCAGCAGGGGCCCTGGGGAGTCACATGAGAAGCAACCACACATTGATGTTTCTCTCCTTCTCTTTCTCTCTCCCTTCCTCTCTCTCTAAAAACAAATAAAATATTTTTTAAAAAAGAAGGTAGGTCATGGCAGGTCATGGTGGTGTTCAGGAAAGGTGAAATTCACTGAAGAGCTATAAAAATGAATGAGGCATCCTTCTGATTTAGGGCAGTGGTTCAGAATTGAGGTGTATCACAACCATCTGGAGAGCTGATAGAAAGGGTACAGTGGCCCATGTGCATTAACATATGCTAGGTCTCTGTATGGCTCCTAAGCTTCCCAGGTGATGCTAATACTCACAAAATTTAGAGAACCACAAATTTAGGCAGTTACTTTAGTGTGCTGGTGGATGGCACACATTTGGATGGCCTCCCCAACCTGGTAAAAAAAAAAAAACAAAAACAAAAACCAAAGGGCATATTTTCTTTTGATTCCCATTCAAAATGAGTGTCCCTTAATGTTCAGCTATTACATGCAACATTTTTGTCCTCTGCTGGAAGGCAGATTCCTTACTCATTTGAAAAGCCCAGAGCTTCCAAACTGGTGAGTTTCCTTGGTAACAGGAGAAAGTGAGAGCAGGGATGCTGACACTTTGCAGCTGTATCTCCAGTTGTGTAACCCAAGGGCCCAGGGAATCTACTTGGAGTAGGAGAATGGGTAGAGTATGATTCAAACCTTTTAACACTTTCTTCAAGAAAATTACATTAAATTAAAGTGGCCACAGGTGTTCTTCAATCATGAAACTATTTTTGGCACATGAAGTGAATGTCTCCTTATTCTTAGACAGAAAAAACTCAAGCAGTCATGATTCCTAAGCAGAGAGGCTTGGAGCAGTCCCTACAGGCTCTTGTCCCATGTTACAGTTACAGAAACAGACTTCAGTGAACCTGGCAAGAAACAGCATTGACAGCCCTTCAACCCCCTCTGTTCCTATGAAAAAGCAACTCCCTTACCTGGTGATGTCATGGGACTCATAAAGGGATTTTCCTCAGGGGCTTCCATTAATAGGAATGCAACTTTTCTAAATCAACAAGGGGTGGGTGAGACATGAAAATATGTGACAGGTGTAATTTCATTTTCAGAAAACTTGAAGAGGAAATATGTGACCCACTGTCTATACTGCATCAGTCAAACTATCTCGTTGATAAGTAAAACTCAAAGAGAGACAAGAATTTATATTAAACCTCAGGAATATGCCAGCTAATTAACCATTTGACTGAAAGGAAAGGGCATTATCCAGAAGACTAAAGGATAAATTAAAGTACTGTTGCTTCAGAGACTATTTTGATAAGCAGGTAAATAAACTATCTAATAAAATCTAAAATAAGATGAACATAAATAGAGGACAAGGGTTATGTTAATAAATATCCTATATGATATATTAATAAATATACTATG
>PVIA01018756.1:0-11994 GCA_004024845.1 Tonatia bakeri | reverse complement strand
GGTGTAGGAGAGGAAATGGGTTAGGAATCCAAAGACCTAGACAATGACCTAGCACTCACTTGCTGGCTGAGTTGGCTCTCAGTCCACCCATTTCTCACTACCTTTTTAATTTATTGTTGTTCAGTTATAGTTGTCTCACCTTTTTCCCCATTGCTCACCCCTACCCCATCCCCCGCACACTCCCACAGTCAATTCCCCCTCATTGACCGAGCCCATGAGTCCTCTAATCGTGTTCCTTTGCTTGCCCCTTTGCCTTCCCCTGTTTCCCCCCTCCCCGCACCCCCTTCCCTCTGGTCACTGTCAGTTTGTTCTTTATTCCAAGTCTCTGGTACTGTTTGCTCACTTGTTTGTGTTATTGATTATCTTCCACTTATAGGTGAAATCATATGGTATTTGTCTTTCACCGCCTGGCTTACTTCATTTAGCATAACGCTCTCCAGTTCCATCCCTGCTGTTGTGAAGGGTAGGAGCTCCTTCTTTCTTTCTGCTGCATAGAATTCCACTGTGTAAATGTACCACAGTTTTTGATCCATTTACTAATTTACTGAGGGGTACTTAAGCTGTTTCCAGCACTTGTCTGTTATAAATAATGCTGCTATGAACATTGTAGTGTATAGATTCTTTTGAATTGGTGATTCAGGATTCTTAGGGTATAGTCCCAGCAGTAGGATCACTGGATCAAAAGGCATTTCCACATTTAGTTTTTTGAGGAAATTCCACACTGTTTCCCACAGTGGCTGCACCAGTCTGCATTCCCACCAATAGTATACTAGGGTTCCCTTCTCTCCACATCCTCGCCGCACTTGCTTGTTGATTTATTAACGATGGCCATTCTGACTGACATGCAGTATTATCTCATTGTGATTTTAATTTGCATCTCTCTGATGGCCGGTGATGCTGAGCATCCTTTCATATGTCTCTGGGCCCTCTGTATTCCTCCTTGGAGAAGTGTCTGTTCAGGTCCTTTGCCCATTTTGTAATTGGATTGCTTGTCTTCTTGATGTGGAGTCATGTGAGTTCTTTATATATTTTGGAGATCAAACCCTTGTCCGAGGTATCATTGGCAAATGTTTTCCCATACAGTTGGTTCCCTTTCCATTTTGTTGATGTTTTCATTAGCAGACTTCTATTCGAAAACTAAAATCTACATTTCCCGGAATCCCTTGCCGATATGATTTTGGATATAAAATTCTGCCAAGTACAATTTCGAATAAGAAGGAAGTCTCCTTCCAAATTTTGCAAATAAATGTTTTCAGTGTTCTAACTCAAGTGCTAATCTCTAACACCAGCCTTGTAAGTAGCAAAAAACAGGTTCCTGAAAAATTATATGATCTGCCGCTCTTCCAGATTTTTAAAAATCTACAATTTTTAAAGAAACTGAATCCCTGAATTAAACTTCATTCTGTTCAAAACCCTGGAGTTGTTCCTCTTTTCTGTACTGGTCTTGACCCATTCACAAATCATGAATGATTAGCAAACTATGTGAGCCTCACTGATCATATGTAAGTATAAATAGGTTTTCAACTGAGAAGAACTATGCCCAGATTTATGCTTTCCAAACACTAAAGAGAAAAATTAAAAAGTATATAAATATGTCAAAAGGTAGACTATAAGAAAACAGCAAAGAAATTTTGATAAAAGCATAAAGTGCAAGGACGGAACACCAAGTATGTATGCTAACAAAATAAATTTACGTAGAATGGCCTTGTTCCATTTGTTAAAGAAAACAGTAAGAGAGCATGTGTGTTTCTTTCCTGTCCTTTTGAAATCTCACTGAAAGAAGAATTAAGTTTAAAACAGTATTTAAAGGGAGCATAAACTTAGAAAGGTGAGGATAGTAAGAAGCACTTCCAAATTAATTAGAGATGCCAACAGTTACCTGGAAATCAGAGAGTGTACGTAAGTGAGGAGCACACGAATCAGGCAGAGGTGACCACAGGCTACATGGGGGAGCTGCTGAGGCAGTGGGAGTCTCTCTTCCTAATGGAATGTCTGAGGCTCTAGGCTCACTATAGGCCAGCAAGGGGGAGGAAAAGATTGAGTAGTGAGAGGCTAACACAGACATTCAACACATGTTCTACAAACTTATGTTTGAGTATATTTGCTCATTAAGATTTTCTCTGTATCTCCCAGAATGTTAAAACAGCCCAAAATTATATTTTAATTTGATGCTATTGGAAATGAGAGGGAAAATGAGCAATTAAGGGACATGAACCAAACGATTCATATCAGGAATTGATAACTACTTTTCCATTTTCTAAAGTGAACAATCAAATATATTACAGGTGTCTACACATGAAAAGAAACACTGAATCTGGGCTTGCAGGGAAACCGACTTTTCTGGAATACACTTAGAATGCTTTACTATGTGTAACTGCTACATCCCTGGGGAAGGGGATGGTGGACACCTCAAAGGAAAGAATAGACCAAACTACAAGATAAATATTTTTTTAAAGCAAGACTTCTTATTATCTATGGTTTTTTTAATAACCTAATCTTCCTTCTTAAAATGTGTCATTCTGACCAATCAATTTGTTATTCCTGCATTGTCCTATCCTGGGTCTCTAGATATCTTGGCATCTGTAATAAGCAGGTTGCAGTTCAGACACTGATAGCTCCAATACCCACACAAGAAATAAGCCTAAGACCATTTACTAACAAATTATTGCTGATACCAACTTGCAATTATGTCAGAAGGTCTTACCATGTATTCCATCAGTGTTCTAACACTTGCAAACAAAACACTTTTACTTGGTGAATTAATCCATATAACGTAAAATTGGTTTCTAATTACTTATATGTCATGTTGGAAAACGTAGGCATTGTTTTTCATAGATAATGAAGGCTTAAAAGGCAAATATTTTCAGCAGTCTGAAAATTCCTTCTTCTACAAAAGCTATGAGAACACTAGCAGAAATTTTCAAAATCTACATTTTTATAACTGGAAATGAACCAAAGGTTTGCAATAGTATGTAGCCCATTTAGGCAGGGGGTGTGGGTATTTAAGGTGGATCTGAGTAAAAGCAGTTGAAGTTAGTGGTGTTTTTAACTTTCCCTGTTGACACTCCTCCATGCTCTGTAGCAATCTTGAAAACCAGCTGCCTCACAACCATAGCAGCTATGCAAATCAGCACTCTACGGCCACTGTAGACTGGCCCATCTCAGTAACAGTCCACCAACAGCTCTTGACCTTGATTGCTGTAGGTATCTAATAAGCCTTGAAATCAAGTAGACTGCTTCTTCTCGCTTTATTCTATTAAAAAATTATTTTAGTTATTTTTGTTCTTTTGCCTTTCCATGTGGATTTTAGATTAATGTTTTCTATATCTATAGGAAGTCTTCATAAAATTTTGATATGAATGAATTGAAAATTATCTATTACATATTGGGTGAGTTCTGGCAGTTTGTGCCTTTTGAAAAACTGGTCCATTTTACCTAATAAACTCGTGTGTGAAGAGGTTTTGGTAGTATGTCCTTTTTATCTTCTTGCTCTCTGCAGAGTCAGTGGTGATATCTTTGTTTCATTCTTGATACAGGCAATTTATGTCTCCTCTTCTTTTTCTTTGTCAGCCATGAAAGAAATTGGTCGATTTTATTGATTTTTCAAGGAGTCAGCTTCTGTTTCACCGATTTTTCTCTATTACTTTTCTGGTTTTTATTTCAATGACTTATACTTTTAGTTTTATTATTTTCTTCCTTATGCTTACTGTGGGTTTATTTTGCTCTTCTTTTTCTAGGTGCATGAGGTGAGAGCTCAGATTATCAATTTGAGATTTTTCTCTTTCCTAATGTATGTGTTTAGCGCCCTAAATTTTCTTCTCAGAACTATTTTTTAGCAGTGTCCCACACAACTTGATATGTTGTATTTTTATTTTCACTCCATTTCATGTACTTTTTTATTTTCCTAAGACTTCATCTTTACTCCATGGATGAATTAGAAATGCACTGTTTACTTTCCAAGTATTTGGACATTCTCCTACTATATGTTTATACTGGTTTCTAGTTTGATTCCATTATGATCAGAAAACAGATTTTATGATTTTAATTCTTTTTCATTTCTCTGGGTTGGTTTTGTGGCTCAGAGTCTGATCAGTTTTGGACCATGTTTCCTGGGCACTTCCAACGATGTCTAGGCTTACATTGTGCGGTAAAATGTCTTACACCGACTAGGTCTCAAAAGTTGATGCTACTTAGTTCTTCTGTGACCAGTTGACTGTCTGCCTAGTTGTTTACGCCACCCAGACTGTGGGCAGTGTAAACGTCTGTCGTTTATGTCACCCTCTCAAATGTCATTCTGCTGTGAGAGCCTAAGTTAATGCAGAGAGCTTTCTGTAACAATTCTTTCAGTGTAGTTCTAACGGTGGTCAATTATCTTAATTTTCTTTCATGGGAAAATGTCATGATTTCCCCTTCATTCCTGATGGCTATTTTACTATATATATAGAATTCTAGTTTGATAATTCTTTTCTTTCAGTACTTAAAAAAGTGTTGTCCCACTGATTTCTGATAAGAAATCTAATGTCATTTAAATTGTTTTAATCCTGTCATTAAGATGACAGTTCCCCCCAACTGCTTTTAAGCTTTGTATTTACTTTTAGTTATCATAAATTTGACTATGCAGATGTGGGAGAAAGTGAGTTCACAGTTGTAATATAAATAAATAACAATAATTAATAAATAATAGTACAAGAGTAAACTTTGTGTTTCACATACTCACAACTGCAAACCTACTTTTTATCCATCCCTGTATGTCTTGGTATAGATTTACCTGGTTTTATCCTGTTCAGGATTTTCTAGTCTTCTTCAATCTGTACATTTATATCTTTTACAAAATGTGGGAAGATTTTAGTCATTATTTCTTTGCATTAATTTTAGCCTCACCTTCTTTCTCTTCTGCTTTTGAGACCCCAATGACACAAATGTTCAATCTTTTATTATAACCCTAGATTGAATCATTTCTATTATTCTGTCTTCCAGTTCACTGATTTTTCCACAGGTTCTCATCATTCTACTGTTAAGCCCATCTATTAAATTTTTTTTTTTAACATTTATTTTTTTAAGATTTTATTTATTTATTTTTAGAGAGGGAAGGGAGGGAGAAAGAGAGAGAGATAGAAACATCAATGTGTGGTTGCTGGGGGACATGGCCTGCAACCTAGGCATGTGCCCTGACTGGGAATCGAACCTGCGATGCCTGATTCGCAGCCCGCGCTCAATCCACTGAGCTACACCAGCCAGGGCCCATCTATTAAATTTTTTTATTTTGGTTATTGTAATTTTTAGTTTTAAAATTTTCATTTGGGTCCAGTTTATATCTTCTGTTTCTTTGTTGAGACTTTTTACTTTTTAACTTATTTCTTATTGTTTTTCATTGTTTGTTGAAGTACTTTTATGATGGCTACAGTAAAATTTTCATCAGATAATTATAGTATCTCTGTTGTCTTGGTATGGCAATTATGGGTTTTCTTTTTTTCATTCAGTTAAGGATGTTCCTCCTTGTTGGTACAACACATGATATTCTACCAACAACTGGACATTTTGGGTATTGCACTATGAGACTCTGAATCTTATTTAAGCCTGTTCAGCCAACTTCCTCTATAAGGACAGGAGATGGTGCCTCCTTATTACTTCCAGGTGGGAATGGACGCTCAGCTTCCAATTCTTCATTAAGACCCAAGGGTGATGGGGACCCCTTGTTACTATAGGATGGGTATGGGAGTTCCATTTCCCCTCTAGACTTCTGCTGACACAATCCTTGCTGGTAGCAGTAGGTGCGCTCACTATGTGGCCTTCACTGACATCACAGAGAGAAGGATGGAGACAATGGCGAAAGTCCTGACTCCTGTGCAGGCCTCTGCTCACACCACCTCGGAAAGAAAGTGGAGAGGCTCCTCTTCATTTCTGGGTGAAAGTAGGACTTCAGGGTTCCTAAGTGGTATCTACTGATACCACAAACAAAAGTGGGTGAATTGGCACACTGCAGGGATTAAAATTACAACTTCTACTCAGTCTTCCCTGACACCAGCTCAGAGTGTTGGGGCACCTCTCTATAGCCTAACAAGAGTGCAAACCTAGCCTTCCTCCTGAGCCTTTGCCAGCTGAGGTAGGGTTCAGGCAAAGTAGAGCAGTTATTATCTAAAAGTTTTCATTCTTGCTAGTCTGCCTCTTTCCTGGTCCTTTGCACAGAGAAAGCAAGCTTTTGTTGGGGATTTTTGTTTTGTATGTCTATTAGCATCTCTGGGTTTCCAGTTTCTTCAGCTCCACATGCAAGATATATAAGGCAAAAAGAAAACACAGGGAACTCACTACCATGTCATTTGGGGGTTTCCAAATCTTGACTAGTCTGCCATTTTCTCTCCATCTTTCAGAATCTTCTTAAGCTTCTTCTTATGTATAACGTCCAGGGGTTTCAGTTGTACTAGTAGGACTACAAGCTTTGACTAAATGCATATGTAGTTATGTATACCTGGCTTAAAATAAGGGCCCTGAGATTCATGTAAGGACAAATAGAATGTGATGATTTTACTCAGGCAAACTGGAAGATGAAGAAGGCTTGCCAAATCAGCGTGAGTTGCACTGACTACAGAAGACAGAGTTACCTGACTGTTACAGTCAAGACTCTGACACCCAGGGAATGCAAAACCGCACGATCAGTATCTCTCCTGAATTCTATCGTCAGTAGGAACAATCGGTTCCTGGCAGCCACCTGCTTATATAACCCTAAGCAAAACTTAGTACTCAGTTGTCTGGTCCATATTTGTTTTTTATTGCTTGTTTCATGAGCTGCTCTCTTTGCTTCTGGATTTTCAACTGGTAAGGATCCACTTATGCAATTTTGAAAATGTGGAAACATGTGAAGCCTAAGTCAACGAAGGTACTCCTTGTAGAGGTGACCAATGAAATCTGATAATAAACAAAATCATCACTGAGTTAGGAATCCTCTTTAAATTCCCTAATGGTTTCCGTTTCTGCATGGCTTTTGGCAATCTGGTAGTGGTGTGCAATGCTCTGGTGCCCTGGCTCGTGACAAAGGCATGGCTTAAATGACATGGAAAAAAAACCTTGAAAATATTTATTCAAGTAATACATACCTTTTTGTAATGAAGAACAGGTTCTTTTAATGAAGACTTATTCCCATACAACAATCAGAATATTAGAATTTGGAGTTTAAGTTCTATTTATTCTAATTACAAAGTGAAGTTTTGTTTTGTGTGTTTGCTTGTTAAGTAGAAGGAGCTAGAACGTCACTACAGGGTGCTAGACACTCCTGCAACTCACATGCATGTTCACTGAGCTTCCAGACCACCCTGGGGGCATGTAGAAGCAGCCAGACCAAAGCTCATTTACCTGCCCTGCTTTCCCCTTTGCTGCAGGTGTGTGTGCTGCTCCCAGGTAAAGGGCACCTATTCCAACCACAAGATACTCAGATCATCAAAGTTGGAGGAGGTGAAACTCTGACTAGCTCTGGTTTTTCCTTGCAGAATCCAATTTGTTCTCATAGGTTTCAGTTAGTTTTTGCTGTTTCTCTTACTTCGTGTCCAGCTTTTTCCCTGACTACCAACCTTGTGGACTTACAGCAACTTTAGGCCCTTATCAGACACAGTGACAGCAGTCTTCATAGACTTCTCACCAACATCCAAAATTATTATATGTGTATGATCCTAATAATATTTATATTATTTATGATAGCTATCTCTGCTTCTCTGATTGAACCTTAAATGATGCAATATACTGCAGCAAAATGAGGAGGGAAATTTCAAAAGTAGAGACAACATTAGACCAATAAAACAGCAAATTCAATGCCCCAGAAAGTAATAAATTATTTACCCAGGATGATAGTTGTGGAAATCAGAAAGCAATGAGTACTGACAGGTCATAAGAACGTGGACTTCGGTAAAGAAGTCTCCAGGCAAACGGACTCTGGACGATAAATAGCATGACTGAGAGAAGAGATAAAATCAAGGATATGCTTAAAACCGCATATAAATTTTAAAAGATCAATCAGTAAAAGAAGCTCCAAGTAAAATAAACATCTGCATAAGCAATCATGCTCCACATGTCAAGTTACTGGTCTGCTGGCGGCAATGTCGACTTTCAGTTTTTGATCATGCAGGAAAGACTTTTTAACAGAGTCCAGGTGATTTTTTCCTTCTTATTGAGTTTATTGGAGTGACACTGGTTAACAAAATTACACGGGTTTCAGATGCACAGTTCTACAGCACATCACCTGTATACCGTATTGTGTGTTCACCACTCCAAGTCTCTGTCTATTATCATTTACCCCCCATACCTTCCTACGCCTCCCCTGCTCCCTCCCCTAGCAATCACCACACTGTTGTCCATGTTCATGAGTTCTTCTCCTAAAGCCAGGGACCGTGAACCAAAGGAAGGGCTCAAGATAGAAAAGGCAATATCATAACAATAGCAGTGAACCTAGGCAGATTGCCTTGGCCCTTTAGAAAGGAAGTTGCTGAGGCAGAACTGAGCAAACTGGGCTGCATGGACTCAGGAAACAACTTATTGAGGTAAAAGAAGGAGATTAGGAGAAAGAAAGCAAAGACACGTGCCTTAATATAGAAGGGAAGGAAGGGTGCAAACACACTCTAGAGAGAGCATGTGCTGGTTCCTTTGCCTTAAGGGTTTTTTATCTGTATCTCAAGGCAGAAATTTTAGGGAAGATCTCAGGGCAGGATCTGCACAGACTCTTCATCAACTTTTAAGATGTGTCTCCTCAGGGTCATTGTCTCCACTGATTGGTCAGTGACGAGGTAAGAGGTCACTAGTCATTTCACCTGGCCTGGATGTCAGCCATGGTGTTGCTTCATCTGCATTTGCTGCTTTTCTGAACCTGGACCTGAAACAAAACTGAGGCCTAAATGTTATCTCTAGTTTGACCAAAACTCTGTCTCTATGGTCAATAGACCCGAGGTTTTGTTCCTAGGATGATTTGATGATAATCAGAACCTCAATGTCCTGAGGGCTTAATGCTGACAGAGTCAGATGTCATGCAAGGAAGGCAAGTGAGTTGGGGTGCTGGAGAGGCCAGTTCAAATAAGCTATTCGTCTCAATTTCTTCACTCCAATTGCCAGGGAATATTCTTAACTTCTTACTATCCTGCCTCAGGTCCAAATTAAAACAGGAAGTCAGGGACCTAGAGAGGAAATGGAATAAATTTTAAGCAATAGATAGAATAAACAAAAAACTAGATGATATTAAGGACATGACAAAGAAAACATAACAACCAAAAGTATTTATAAAACTCCAGGTAGTACCAGGAAATACTGCAAACATATGAAGGAAACTAAACTAGATCATTATTTTGAGCATTGGGAGCACAGTAAGAAACAAAAATCAATTTGGACTTGCTAAGTATCACTAGGGTTGTGTCAATGGCACTGTAGAAACAGAGACTGATAATAAAATTAAATTATGTCAGTTGGCATTGTTGTGAGGGCTATTTACATAGGCATGCCAATTTAATTGAAATTTATTGCTTTTCAACTTTTAAAATAAGCCTACTCTTAACACAAAACAGAACTTAAGTGGAGTTAACAATGAGGACATAAAAATAAGAGTCTATTCACCAAGTCATTTCCTTTAAAAGACATCATTTGATGTCCTTCATTTGTTACAAACTATTGAGAAAATAGCATCACAATCAAATGTAGGGTGATGTTTTGCTGAGAGGAGAATGGGCTGACGTCGGGAAAATTATCCCATGTAATTGGACTCCACACTATCGAAAACAATTTAGCACACAGTAAAGCATCGATTTACCATATTCCTTGCAAACCTGGGTTTCTGTGAAGACGACTCAAAGACTACTATGAACTGAATGCTTGAGTCCCCCCAGAATTCATATGTGGAAGACCTAACCCCAATGTGGCTGTTTGGAGATGAGGTCCCTACAAAAGTCGTGAGTGTGGGACCATGTTCTGATAGGATTAGTGTCTCTCTTAAGAAAGGCACCAGAAAGCTCCCTGTCTCTCTCACTCTCCTCACGCCACCTGAGGACACAGTGAGATGGCTGCTACCTGCAACCCAAAGGACAGCTCTGGCCGGAAACAAAATCAGCCAGGTCCTTGAACTTGAGCTACCAACCTCCAGAATTTTGAGCACATACATTTCTGTTTGTGTGACCCAGGCTGCAGTATTTGGTTATGGCAACCTGAGCTAAAACAGAGACCTACGACAGGACTAAAAAGGAGGCGAAAAGAAGATAAATGTTTCATTTCCCAGTTTGATCATCTTACGTCCATATTTATTTGTTTTATATTTGTTGGTTATTGTGCCTGATATCAGAGTTTGTCTGATGAAAGGAATAAAGAGTTCTAAGGCAACAAGAGAGTGTCCCTGAAGCAGCTGAGTGTCAACAGCGTGTAAACGGTGAACAACTTCAGCTGCCCGTTCTCAGATCACGATGGTTTTCCTTCACACCTCCATTCGTATACACGAACATTTTGTTGTGCAATATCTTCCAAGTGACAGAAAAGTCGTTAAAAATTTACAATGAACTTCCTTGCGTCTTTCAGCCACATTCCAGAAATCTTAACATTTTGCCAAAATTGCTTACTTATGCTTTCTCTCTTTACATAATATAATAATATATACATATAAATCTAAACCCTTGAGATCAAGGTCCCAAGAACAGGAAACATCTCTTATTCACTTGCCTCCATGACTCCAGTGAGGTTTTTCTCCCTTTCTCTATGCCTTTCCCATAATTCCTTCAGACTGGATTTGGTTAGTTTTACTCATATCTATAAATATACACCAGTACTCTAGAGTCGTGAGCTGGGGAGAAAAAGAAAGGAAAAAGACATGGAAGAATACATAGAATTCAGTTGCCATGGTGGGATTATTAAGAGGAGTTTGATGAAAATTTAAACAGAAATAACCATGGTCTTCTGTATGGTCTTCTCCATTTAAAACTGTAAAAAGCTGTACATAGGGTTTTGAGATGAAATAATCCTGTGTATTGTTGTATCATAGGACAAATAACTGCATTCTATTTTGTTCTTCTTGTTCTTCCTTCTACTTCTCCATGAAAGATATCCAAAAACTGATCTTCACTGAAAAAACAACACTACAATCAAACAGAAGATTGTTTTGGCAAAACATATCGGACCGATACAAGGCTAATTAGCGTATTTGAGTTCAGGCCTCAGGACATTTTCTTCAAATGTTTTCATTTTTATTCATAATTTAAAATTTGCCTCTATTTTGAAGTACATGCTCATTTTGGAGAAAAAAACTCTGGCAATATGTCAAGGAATAAGTTATAGCTAACTGATCTGAATAGTATTTACTGAGAATCTTTGGTAACTTTTTCTTTTAGAACTATAAATCTGACAAACATAATTCACGGAGATGTTCAGTCTTAAACAGAGATGTAACAGTTTTGAACTGGGTTAAATGTAAAAAATATCCTTCTATCTCTCACTTGAAACTTTTGGTAACATAAATCAAAACAAAACAGCCATAAAACACTAGTCTGCTTCTTTCATCTCTCAAGATTCTGTGCTCTGTTAAACTATTTCAGTGTTTTGTATATCAGCTGTGCTCACACTAACTCGTAGATTCCGTGGGAAGCAGAATTTTTGAGTGGCACAGTTAGGATGTAAGGGGATTCCTCAAAGGCTTAGTCATAGTTCAGAGACTTAAAATTACACACTACCTCAAAGAGAAAAGATAGGCCAATTTTTCTTTAAATTAAATTATCCTACTGATCTGCTGGATGTTAGAAAAACGTGTTAAAAATTAATGTGAGAAGCTGACACACTTACTTCATTATTTTTTCCAGGTTTATTGAGATATAATTGACCTATAATATCGTGCAAGTTTAAGTACACAAAGTGTTAAAATACACTTATCTATTGCAAAATGATTACTATTTTAGTAACAACTTCATCACATCACCTAATTATTATTTTTTGGTGGTGAGAAAATTTAAGATTTATTCCCTTAACAAATTTCAAATATATACTACAGTA
>PVIA01018755.1:0-12008 GCA_004024845.1 Tonatia bakeri | reverse complement strand
TTATACATCTCTAGAGAGCATCAGGTAATGGTAAAAATGAGGCCCTTTTAGTCACGTCGTTCATCCTTAGAGGTCTTGACTCTGAAAGCACTTGTCACCTGATTGTGCACATTTGAAAAAGGTAAGTCTGTGGTGCTGATGTCCCTGGAGTCCATGTGTTCCTTTGGAGAATGGGACAAGTATGACAGTGGGATCTGCCACTCACAATTATTTTAATGAATTATCACCCATGGCACATTAGGCCCAACACTGATGTTTTTCAAAGCCAGGACACAGAGACCTCTCTCTGTAGAGATAAACTGTCTCCTGTAAAACACTGCCTACACTGAGCTCTTTGGAGTCTGGAGTTGCACATGCAGAGTCAATGCCATGTGGGATCTGACAGACGACGCATACATCATCTGTCTTGGTAAAAGGAGACAAGGATGTTTATGCAGGGGACGTGGCAGTTGAGAACCAGTGTCACCAGATGATACATGAATTGTATCTTAAAGTACACATGGACATCATGATCCAGAAGTGATGATGTCTCCAATGTTTTCATGCCCCATGTTCCTGTTCCCCAGTAAGACACAGGGAGCTGAAGCAGCTCTCAGATTTCAAACACTGCCAAAGGACACCTGTCACCAGTATGTCCTGCTGAAGACTGCTGTCCAGGGTTCTGTGTGTCTTGGGATAACTAGTACCTACCCCACCCACCACCCTCCTATACTCTTAGTTCCAATACGCAGTACATAGGATAAGAAAATAACAAAAAACAGTCACATGTGATCATCAAACAGGATATGAAGTGATTGAAAAGTAATAATCTTATTTCAACTAAAAGACATTCTACTGGAACCAGAGCCAAATTCAGAAGCCAAATCAATTAGCACTTAGCATAAATCAACATTGTTCCTTGGCAAAGCTGATTAGATTCAGTCTGATATTTGCCTTTGGGGGGGAGGTGTTTTTTTGTGTTTGCCTTAGGACTTACATTTTTCCTTTTTGTTACAAAATAGGGACAACTGACTTTTACTGCCAGTTACTGTTCTGAGCATATTTCCTGAATTAATTTATTTGTGTGAGAATTTATCCTCACACAAATTCTTTGCTCTCAGCCTTATTGTACAGATGAGGAAACTGAGGCTGAGAGAGTCAACACCTTGCTGAAGATCCCACAAGTAGAAAGTTCCAAAGCTGAGCTTGAACCCAGGTAGACCCTAAAATTGGGCTCTTCTTCACAACTCAGTAAGGGAACACATCCTAAATTTGAGATATCTAAACAGCACTTCCAAATTCAAAACAATGTGTAGAACTGCCCCATTAGGATTCTGATGTGGTCAGGATTGAAACTGTACAGTAATTTGAGAATAGTTGAGTTTACATTTCCTAATATTTCTTCAGGAACAAGGTGTGTGCCTTGGTATTTTCAGATTCCTTGTTATATCTGTCAGGAAATTTTCATATTATCTTTCAAGGTTTGCCTGTTTCAACTATGTGAACCTCAATGTATTTTAGTTGCTGCTTGAGTTCCTGTTGCCAATGATGCCTTTATCTCTGTTGTATCACATGGTGAGACAGGTTAATGGGAAAATTGTGTCATTCCCAGGCTGTCCTGCATTCAGCTGCATCAGCAACTTCCATCCATTCTCACAGTTTTTCTCAGGAGGTTATTGTAGATTTCTCAGAGAGGTGATCCACAATCTACACATCATGACCAATTCATTTATTTGGATTTTACCTGTTTTTTCCCCTTGTTTGAAGAAAATGGCACTGACAGAATGTTGGACTTCATTCTTTACTAGTCTTTAGTTCTAGGGCAGTTTTAGGTTCACAAAAGATGGAGCACAAAGTACACACCATTCCCATCTACACCTCATTTCCAGACAGGCACAGCCTTCCCTGTGGTCAGCATCACACTCCTGGTGGCACCTTTATCCCCACAGAGTGCAATTGCTGGGCAGTGGGTTCAGAGCATGTTTAGTTTACAAGAAATGGCCACACTATCCTCCAGTGTGGCAACACTATTTAGCATTCCCAGAAACCACAAGGAGCAGTTCCTGTTGCCCCACAGAGGAAAGCACTGGGGAAGAGGAATAATGTCGCCTCAGTTACGTCTTGGTCCCCAGGGTTACTGGGGCACAGGGGCCCTCTGATTAACCTGGCCCCTGTCTGTCTGCAGTCACAATGCCATCCCTGTTCCACTGGGAACTGGCATTTCAGAGTAATACACACGGGTTCCAGTGTTTCACCTGGTTCATGGTGTCTGGTCTTCCCTTGTGTTGCTCTCAGGGGTTCCTTCCTCCCAACACCACTTTATGTCAAACACTGTCTCTCCTGAGAGACTCTACTCTCAAGCATGCTCCTCTGTACCCAGACTGCTTCCTAATGTCTTTCCTCAGAACTGGCAATGCCCTAGGGCTTCCACAGAGCATCCGTGAGTGTCTGCGGACAGGAGGAAGATGGGCCCTGTGGGTGCTGCTGATGATGATGAGATCCCGGGGACCCAGCAGGTGCCTCCTTCCTAAGTGACAAGAGAACAGTCAGTTACAACAGTTTCCCGCTGACTTGATGGAACACTGGGTGGACTGTGTTTGAAACATTACATGAGAGTCAGAGGGTGGGAGCTGAGGAGATAGAGTTCCTAATGGAACAGTGTTCTCTCAAGACCTGAACAGTACTGATATCTTCACAAGTATCCCCACACAACTGACCATTTCTCCCTCAACTCCCAAAGTGACCCTGGCCCAGCAGGCATTCTCTTGCACTAAGATGCACCTGAAGAAAACATTCCAGGACTATGTGCCTATCCTCTTCTCTGTGCCAGATGCTAGGCTGAGACACATGAGCAAAACCAGTCACTGCCTTCAATTAAGGAGCTAAATTCTAAGGGGGCTCCTATCAATCAACTGATTGTAAATTTCTAAAATTTCAGTTAAGAAGCTAAATCCTGAGGGGGTGCCAGGTAATCAACTGATCACAGTTATGTAATCTCCTGCCTCGGTTGTTACCACAAAGGAGATGTTCATGGTGCCAGCACAAAGGAGATGTTCATGGTGCCAGCAATACCTATGGATGACGAAGTCATCGAGACTGTGACCATGACAGTTTGCTGCAGGCTTCTGTGAGGAAGGAAGGGCTGGAAGCCAGGCCTTGTGACCTGCCATGTCTGAGTTGGCAGAACCTATGAGTCTCACTTGGTACAAATAGCCCTTGACTCCGAAAGCTGCTGAGTCCAGCTGCTAATTTCTCATTGCTTGCTGAAGCTGAACTCAAAGCAACATCAACCATGAGACTATCCCTGTGTGTCCTGCTGGTCACTCTGGCCCTTTGCTGCTATGAGGGTGAGTATCACTCCTAATCAGACTACCACCAGCCCAGGTAGTACCTTCTTTTAAGTGGGTACTTTATTTGGGAAGGAGGGGTGAATGGATCAGAATCCAAACCTGCCCCGCTACTTGTGGACTAGCTCCCCAAGATGCCAAAGGCTCATGTATTAGTTACCAACACCCTGAAACTTTCCAGGAAACCCTTTCAGGACACTTTCACAGCTCCCCGTCTGAAGCCCCATTCCCCTTCTAGGGTCTATGCTTAGAAGCAGCAGGACGAGATAAGATTTGGTTGTTCATCACACTTCTGCCACTCAGCACCACTGTGACTTGAACAAAAGGCTCAGCCTCCCAAGTTTCCTCTCATCCTTGATTTTCACAGCCACCAGCAAGATCAGCTCTGACTGTGGAGTGAGACAAAGAGTGTCAGGGGCCAACTCTGGGTCTTATCAGCTGTTCTTCACAGAGTCTTTGGTGCCAGTTGAGTCCACGGTTCTCGAACTCTGTCTTTCAGACTCAGAATGTTTCAGCAGGGAGGGTTTTAGGAGAGTTCTTGATTCAACAAGAGCCAGTGTGGTCTGGCTCTCTCTGGAATCAGTCACAAGCGGCAGCACTCAACACATCCCCACACCCTGCTCCTTTTCTGGGAGTCTGCCCAAGATCAGAAGAAATAGTGCAATCTCAGGGCCACAGTGGCTGTGTTTCCAGGTGACTTCTAGGCACTCATCCAATAATACTTTGTTGTGTCATCATGTCCTTCACTCTGACCCAAGTGCTTTTGATTCTTTCTCTTTCATCTGACTTTCTGAACTCCTCCTCTTTCTGCTTGTTGCCTCTGACCTGACCTCTCCTTGTCTCTGCATAATTGCCATCTGATCAGGTCACATGGGAGGCTGGCAGGGCACATTCCCTGCTGTAGGTAATTGTAAAGATGTTTGAGCAGAGTGGGGGGTGGGAATGGAGAATCCAGACCAGGAAGAGTGGTGACTTCAAATCTCAGCACAATCCCCCTGGAGCCAAAGGCAGACCCTGGTAGCCACCTTCCACCATCTCAAAGGAATTCTGTATTCAGTGCAGACCAGAAGAGCTAGTCATGGTTTGTGTGTAAGCCTCAGATTCCTTTCTAAGATTTTTAGCTGTCTTCACCGAATGGCATAATTCTACTGTTTAGTCTCAAAGCAGCATGTTCCAACATTCCATCCTTGTCCTTGTTCCTCTCCAGACTTAGTCTCTATTCTCTGATCTCTGTGAGATTGTCCTCTCTCACTCTGCTGGAAGAACTAGTCACTAAGAGCTCCTCTCCCCTGATGTCCAAGACAAAAGAACCTGTCACTCTAATGACAGACCAAACACTAATTTCTGAGAACCAGTGAAAGTGAGTTTCAGCAAAGCAGGAGAGTCTTGGTAAGGCGTGCATGCACTTACACAGGAGAACTACTGAACTTGGACTTGGTGAATCTGTGTACCAGAACCAGCCACTCTACTTGCTGTGATTTGAGCAACACATGACTTCTAGGATTTCCCATTGTCATTCACACAATTATGTGATGGGACCATAATATGCTCTGGTATTCCTTTCTAGTTCTAGGGTCAGGATGTATTGAGGGAAAAGTGACTTCCTTACATCAATTGTATTCCTTCTTCTTCTGCTCCAGCAAATGCAAGACTTTGTCAAGCTCATTTGTCTGAAGTAAAAAGCTTCCTTTTGGATACTCCAAAGCTCTACAATATCAAAGCTATGAAATTTTTTCCACCTAGAGATGTTATCAACGCCAAGCTGAAAGTGAAGCAATGTGTAGATCTTCTGCCCAGAGAGGGCAGAGAGAAAATTTACAATGTTCTGGTAAATTGTTCCTCCTTCCTCTATAGGGGCTTCTGCTCAGCTGCATGGCCAGGAGGGAGGTCAGGGTGCTGCACTGTGGGCACAAGGTGGGGAGTCACCCGCCCCTCTTCTCACCTCTGACAGAGCGGCCTGTGGCCACAGGGTGAATGATGACATGACACCTGCTGAACTGGACTAAGGCTGCACAGTACATGTAGCATGTTCCTCCTTCTCAGGTCACCTCTTTGGGCACATGTACCCTCAGTGTCCTGGAGAGGACAACCGGGGCCCAGGTGGTGATGCTGAAGGACAGAGACAGCTGCCTCCCTACCTGGGAGGTTTCAGAAGTCAAAGGGCCAGTTCTCTCACCCAGTGGCACAGTCCCTGGGGAGTCTCATGGAGGGAGGGGAGTGTTAGAGGGACACAGCAGGCAAGGAGCACGCTGGTCCAGGCCATGGATCAGGAAGGAGGGGTGGCTGGCTGTGGACTCCACCAGATCTCACAGAATGGGCCCTCCCTGTCCCTCTGTCCCACTTTCCTAGCCCTCACCTGTCATAGTCAGTGGGCAGAGACCCTCCCTGTTATGTCGTCTGAGCCCAGCATGGAGCTGAGACACTTCTGTTATATGTTAAGGAAGAAATCAGATATTTACAATCATTTCCCAATGGTCCACACCTGGAATAAAGTTGGTTTTGGCACAGATCACCACACAGCCTGGATGCTCAGTGTGGAGATGTCCATGTGCTGTCAAGTTAATCTCCACACAGGAGACAAGACATCTCCTGCAAGCAGAACATCCCAGGTCCCCTCCTGTCTCCATCCTGTTTTCTCACCCTGCATCCACTTTGGAGTGAAAACTGAGAGCCCTCAGACCTCAGACTCCAAGGAAGGAAATCCTGGGCTGCTCAGTCCAACCCTTGACCTCTCCTGACTCCACTAGAAACCCGAGTCCCATGCCTTGGTCACTCCAGGTTTGTCTGGTTATGGATATGTTCTTCCCTGTCCTGCACAGTTTGTTGTGACTGCACCAGGAATATTGAACTCCCCACCTGCTCAGCTCTCCTGCCTGGTGGCTCCATCTGCCTTTGCTGGGTGCAATGTCCCTTACATGTGGGTGTGAACAGAACTCCCTGTGACGTGTTATCTCTAGGGACAGCATGACTGACGTCCCCTGTCTCCCTTTCACTATTTCAGAAAGATATAGCGTCCAAATGTGACAAGTAGATATTACAAATCTTGCATACATGAGCTTCGTCATTCAAGGATGGCCTGATTATCTCCGGAAAATGTGAAGGTTTCAACGTCTTGCTTCAATAAAGTACTTGTCTTGCACCTCTCTACCTGTCTTGTTTTGGTCCAACAGTCTGTCCCTGGATTTGGGGTGGTTCTCGTCACGAAGTGCCCACATCACTCCCGTCTGTGCCCCAGGAGGGGACCTTGCCATCTCTATTTCTGTGCGTGTGCAAATCTCTCTGCCTCTCTCCTTTATGATACGCAGATGGCATTTGGAGGCCACCAGGAAATTCGGAATTTTCGCCCTAACTCGCAGTCTGCACCTTCTTCACATCTACAAAGCCCTGTGTGCCATGGAGGGTAAACCACAGGCCCCGAGTTTAGGGTATGGATTTGACAGCAGTTGGGCTTTATAAGCCTACCTTAGGTGTCAGCTCATTTGCTTCCTGACACCTAAGAGTCCACTAACTTCTGACCCCTCCATCACCAAGCATCCCTTGGATATCTTGGCCTTCCCATCCGTACAGTCGTCATCAGAGTCCAGGTCTTACCCAGTGCGCCCAGGTCCCCTAAACAGCTCCTGGTTTGAAGAGGACCCTCCTGCAAATGTGCCCTCCCTATCGAACCCACCATGAACCTCCAAGTGGGGTTCTAACCTTACTTCTGCAACTTCCAAACACTAGAGGTCTTGGCTTCCTAAATGTTTCAGGTAAGAGTACTTTTTATTAGATCTAACCCATCTCTAATTATGAAGAATGTGTGAGGGACAAGCTATGATTCAGAGACCTAAAAATAAGAGTATCTACTATTATTAATTATGTTCAATGTCTTTACAATAAATGTGTATTTTTTATCACTTCAGGGAACATGTACATTACATTAGTCTCTGTTTTCTGAAATGCATTATATACTCAGTCTACACACTATGCTTGGTAAACACAAGGACTCATGACACCCTTGGGGCTGCCTAAGAATCACAGATGGGGCCACATGGGAAGCACCAAGGCCCATGGTTGGTGTTGCACATGAGGCCTTGCACAACCCAGAGCCTGGGCCCCTCAGACCACATTGTCCTGCTCACCAGGCTTTCTATTCAGCCATCCTTGTCCAGGTGCCATTCCTCCTGTGTTACATTGGGTTGCACTTCTGCATGGGGCTGGTGGTGTTCCCTGTGCCTCTATATTGTCCCTGGCCAAGGAGTGCTGATGACCACAACTATGAGGCCCCTTTTACATCCCTTCCTCAGCGAAGCCTCTTCTAACTCTCACATCCTACAATAAATCTTTATTTGTGTGGTGTAACAGACATGCAAGTTACACTTACTGACACACACATGGTGCATGTGGTCTCACACTCAACCCACCTGCAAATATGCAGTCACACCCAGACACACACACAGAATGGCACTGCCATCCCTCTGGTAGCACTTTACTTTTCTGTGGTGTGGTATTCACACCACAAAGTTCACTGGAGACCGTCCTGACTGAACTGACAATATGAAAGCACCAATGTTCTCATTGTTATTATTTCTAATACACGTAGCTTTCACATGCATCGAACAGCCCAATAGGCAACACTGTCCCAAAAGGTTGACATTTTCAGTCTCATTTCCCTCTGACTTATCTCCAGGATGGTGACAAACTGTTACCGCCCCCGGCATAGGGATGAAGATGTCCTACCCACTGCCGTCAAGCCTGCCACTTTGTCTTCTCAGAATCAACTGGGAAGGTGTCAAAAGCCACTGAGATCCACACCCCACTCAAGCAACTATGTCTGGGGACACTTACAATAGAACCCGTGCAGGCCACCTTCCTCACCTCCATGTTCTAGAGTTCCAGCACTTAGCAAAGCAACTTTGGTGGCTGAGCCCCATACTGATCCAGAGAATACAGCAAGGCTGTGCATGGCAGTCAGAGTGCCCAGCCTCATGGGTCATCACCTGGAGACCTTCCTGGCCTCCTCTCTAGCCCTGTGAGCCTGGCCCTGCAGGTCATTTAGTCATTCCCATGTTGTCACACTGAGAGAAAAAGGGTGTTGTGAAGGAATGTTTCAGTCAGGACCTGTGGCCATGTGGGAGGTGAAAGATCATGCAGCACCAGGGCCAAGGTGGAGGGGAGACATGGGTGAGGGATCGCTCCATGGGAGAGTCACTGAGCGGACCATGCTACCACTGGAGATGGTGAAAGAACCAACTGGGAGTGTGTTCAGTGCCAGTGCACGTACACTCAAAGGAGATGAAACTCCCACCTTAGGTCTGTGTATTTTACCAAACACACAGGAGATGGTCCCACAGACTGTAGCTCTCTGAGACACAGCAGAGAGTTGACTGTGAATGGGAACAGGAACTGTGTGTCAATTCCCCCTAAACACCCTCTCCTTGCAATGCTGACATGTCATGTCCAATCTCTCTGATGTCAAGTCTCTCTTTGATTTGCCTCCTGGGTTTCCCTTCTGGGAAGAGAGCACAGATTTTTAGAAAGTCTGGCTCAAACCTCCTCACTGAGTATCTTAAGGTACAAAGGATGGACTTCTGTTGAGTCTCTTTTCTTGATCTCTGATGCCTCTAACTCTTCCCAGGACACACTTTATCCTCCCTGCCTAAACTCTGCTCCTCACACATCTGCTCTCTGTACTGTCTCACACTCTGTGACAGGGTCATTGTTCTGAACCCAAGCCCTGCTTTGTCATACAAGCTGACTTCACCCAAACATTCAGTGGCTCTCCACTCCAATGACATGAGACTAGTGTCTCCACTCAGAAATTAGTGTATTCTCAGAGGATCCAAAGACACATGAAATAATGTTCAATATCGCTAGCTATCAGAGAGATGCAAATTAAAACCACAGTGAGATACCACTTCCCACCAGTCAGAATGAGCATCATAAACAAAGCAACAAACAACAAGTGTTGGAGAGGTTGTGGAGAAAAGAGGATCCTAGAGCACTGTTGGTGGGACTATAGATGGGTACCACTGTGGAAAACAGTATGGAACTTCCTCAGAAAACTAAAAATGGGTCTGCCTTTTGACCCAGCAATTCCACTGCTGGGACTATATCCTAAGAATCCTAAAACACCAATCCAAAAGAACCTTTGCACCTAATGTTCATAGCAGCACAATTTACAATAGTTAAGTGCTGGAAGCAACCTAGATGCCCATCAGTAAATGAATGGATCAAAAAACTATAGTACATTTGACTTCCGGCCAAGATGGAGGCATAGGTAGTCGCACTGTGCCTCCTCGTGCAACCAAAATTAAGGACAACAAAAATTGAGAAACAGAGGAAGATGGCGGCATTGTGGGAGGAGTCCTGATCCCCTTCTCCACTGCTTGGGGGAGAATTTGGCCGATCTGAGGAGAGACAGAACAGGAGACCACCGATATCGCAACATTTATGAAAACAGGGCATCAGAAGTTGACCAGACATTGAATAAACAGAGGGTAGGAGCACGTCTTCAGGAACAAAAGGGACCTGTGCTAGGAGCAGAGAGCATGCGGGCACCCACAGAGAGTAGGCCGGCGCCAGAGGAGAGCAGACCGGCGCTCTTGGGTCTGTCTCGGAGCACCCGGGAGAGCGGAGTCGCCGCCCCTTCCCCATCCCCAGACAAGGATCGGGAAGCAGAAGTGCAGGAGCTGTGTGCACCCACGAACGGGGAACAGTGAGTACCCAGTCTACCGGACCAAGGGAGACCTTGCCGTGGGCGCCCCTGCCCCCAATCAGGGGAGTGTGTGGTTTGGGGGAAGACTGAGACCCCATGGCCGGGAACAAGGGAAGAGCTTCCAGAGTTGAGGTGATTTGGAGGGGCCGCACCCTGCTGGGGTTGCTGACTTTCGAGCCGGGGAGCCCAGAAATTACGCAGCGCTTCACGGGTCCCTGAGTCCTGCAGCAGTGGGGGCAAAGGGAAATACGTGACCCCTCCCAAACCCCGGAGGGTCCATCGTGAAACCGGAGGAGAGACGGGGCTTCCCGCGAGCGTGGAGCCCACAGAGGTGAAGTGCGGGACTCCTCGCAGCCGCAGCCCTGGCACCATGAACCCGGAAGAGAGGCGGGTGCTTTGCTGAGCATAGAGCCTGTGGTGGCGAAGCTAGGGTAAGGGCACGACCCCTTGCCACCCCCCAGCTTGCGCCCTGAGCCCAGACGGAGGCAGCAATAGTTTCTGGGAAAAGCTGGGGGCCAGCCCTGAGTCTGACTGAGTTCTGTCTCAGAAGGGTGAAGTGCATTCTTACTGCTTCTCAGCCTGCTTGAGCTGGCAGGAACATTCCCACAAGAGGTTTGTTTTGTTTTGTTTTGTTTTTAATTTGCTTTTGTTTTGTTGTTGTTGTTGTTTCTTTGTTTATTTTTTCTTTTTCTCTGTATGAGTGTGTGTGTTTTCTTCTTCCTTTTTTCTTTCTTTCTTTTTTTCTTCTCCCCCTTATCTTGCTATTGTTGTTTGATTGTTTGATTTTATCTTGTTTTTTGTTTATTAAACAACTTCTTATTTTTTTAAACTCTTATTATTTTTATATCTCTCAATTCCTTATGATTCTCTTCCATCCATCTTAGTACTATTACTTCTGCTCCAAATCCATCTCTCCTGCAATACATCTTCTGTTCTTTTTGTTGTTGTTGTTTATTTGTTTTTGTTTGTTTTTGCCTGCAAATTTATATTATCTTTTTCTCTTTTTTCTGACATTTTTTATTTCAATACTATTTTTTTTTTCTTTCTACATAATCTTCTTTGCTTGGCTGGTTATACTGTCGTTTCATAGGTTCCCCCAATCACCTCATTCACAGTGTGTGGATAATTTACTGTCCCTCACTTGGGTCCCATTGGTACACCACTCAAGATTCTATACTCATTATTCTTGTTGTCTACATCTCATAGAATTTGCCGCAAGACTGTTGCTTCAATATTACTGTAAATAAGACTTATTCCATCCACTTGTGAATACAACTTAACAACCCTCACAGATCTTGGCTCACCTCGCAATTTCCTAAACACTTTTAATGTAGGGGTTATTTCTATTCTTTTACAGACTACTCCTATTTACTATTCTTTATTCCTACCTTACTTCAGAATCTGACCTCTTGCAGCCTCATAGCTTTCTAGATCTAACTAACAACACGTTCCTCTCCACTAAGAGTCTTATCTTCTTCCCATACCTTTTAAAACGTGGATAGTGGGGCAGAAGATCACGATTTGCACTATATATAGCCAAAGGATCTCCCATCTCTTCTCTACTGGCTGCTACTGTAAATATCATAGAACACTGGTTTGCTGTCTTAACCCATTTTGCCTTACTCCTCCAACTGATCACAAAAAAGAGTAAGGGGAAGCTATGAACACCAGGATACCCAAAAGAGGCTACACCACTGAATCTCACATGTATTCTAACACAGAAGTTCACACCATAAACACAAGGAACCAGAACAGATCAAGTTAAGAAACAGAGGTTAACAAGAAGAGTCTTAGGAACAATAACAATGAGAAGACAAAGAAACAATCCGCAAATGAAGGGAAAGGAGGAAGCCTCAGAAGGAATGCTAAATGAAATAGAGGCAACTCAACTATCAGATATTGAGTTCAAAACAATGATTATAAGGAAGTTCAATGAGCTCACAAAGAGCTTCCAGAAACTAGAGGGAAGCTACACTGAGCTCACT
>PVIA01018754.1:0-11996 GCA_004024845.1 Tonatia bakeri | reverse complement strand
ACTAGCAAGAGGATTTTAAGGAGACTCTGGTATATTTCAAATGGACAAAAATGATCTTCAACAACAAGTTGCAATTATATTATGCAGAAAATTATATAAAAATTTGGAGGTCAGAGGCTTGCAATCAGGAAGCCACAGTCTAAAGGTCTCTGGGTCACAACAAAACTGCCTTCCACACAGTGGAGGGAAACACAATTAAATCTCTTACAGCCAAGACTCAGTTTGCATCTTCATTGGTTCCTGGAATTTATAAAGAGGTGCAAAATACCTGAGGCTCCTGAACAGAGCCAGGATCAGATCTCCCAGAAGGCTGTGCTTCTGGAGATATCCACTGAGACATTGTATTTTTCTTTATGGTCACCTTAACTTTCATCATATATAATCACTAAGAAAGAACTGTATTCTCGATTCTACAATGTAACTGGTCTCACCCGATTTAGCCTGATTAGTTATCTAAGTACAGAGGAACTGACATTCATGACATAGTTTGCTCTAATGAGTGTTTTTCAATAAAACCTAATACAGGAGTTTTAACAGCCCCTTGAGGTTAGGAAACCTCACCCATACACTTCACCTGCAGTCTGTCTAATATTGGGTGGTGTCCTCTTCTTCAAGAGATACCGAAAAACTGAAGAGATCAAACTTAACTCTATAAAGTGTGAGGACATTTCTAATTCTGAGGGCATCAGGGTGAAACAAGACATTGGAGCTAAAGCTTCATTTTGTTACTAAAGTTTCCAATTATATCTTAATATCCAAAAGAACAGAAATGTACCAAACTCATGCAAATAATTGTATTGACATACAAATAAGAATACTCAAGAGAATTTAGAAATCTTTTGAAAGACATTTAAGAGAAAGACTAAGATCAATGTTGCTACCCACAAGGGTGTCCTCGTGTCATTCCTATTGTCTGCAACTGTGTTCTGGTGCCTCCACATGTTTGCATGGAGAAGAGAGAGAGCCCAGGTTCTGTGAACTCATAATCTGCTCCCATTTGTTATCACATGACCACTGATCATCCTCTGAGGGACACAATGTTACTTTCTTTGTAGACACAATATACATGTGACCAAACTAAGGGGGTGTTGGTCTCAAATGTGACCTTAAATCAACAGTAATGGCAATGTCAGCTCACATTTTTTAGTGTATATTGACTCTGAAAATCTTTTAAGAACTATTCACTCTCAGAACCAGTCTGTTTAATGATGCTGACAGACCTAGGCAGCCCTAGGAGGAATGGAAAATCACCAGGCTATAAAATGGCACCGTGGGAAGCTGCCTACAGACCCTATCTAAGAACAACAGATAAAGATTAGGGTCTGGGGTCAGCCTATCTGGCATAACAGGATGCAGCTTTAACTTGAGCCTGCAGCCAGCAACCAGCTCTAGCCAATCAAACACTGATACCCTTCTCAGGTTTTTGTGTTTAAAAACTCTGACCTAAGAGCAACCGAGCAAGTCCCAACCTCCCTTGGTTGGCTCCCAACCTTCCTTGGTTGGCCCCACTTTCCCTCTTATTCCCCACTAATAAACCCAGCTCCTTAGCTCGCTGCAGCCCTCTGGTTTCTTGAGTGACTCTGACCTAACAGATGCCAAAACACTTTATTTAGAGTTTAACAACATAGAAGGGGAAAGGGGGGTCACTCAAATTTCACATCCATCTTAAGTGAAGCACTTTTAACAGAATGGATGGGGTTGGAGACTTTACACTGGTAATAACCAGCATCCTCCCTCTGAACAGGGTCTGTGTTAAGGCTTCTGTGGTCCTGGGACAGCTTCATTCTGTCCATGAGCTGCAAATCTCTGCCATTGAACAACCACTGGGTGGAGGTCATATTTGTGTAGCAGGTCAAGACCACGGTGTCCTTATTCTCTGTGACTGTGGTGTTGCTGGCTAAGAGGATGGGTGCTCTCACAGGCTCTGTGGAGAAACAGAGAATATGACTAACAGAGTAGGCTTGAGACATGGAACCATGCTCCTTCCTCAGAGATCTCAGCCACTCACAGTCCACAGTGAGCTGTGTAAAGATCACCAGAGTATGGTCCTGACATTTGCAGAAGAACAATTGTCTGAGTTCAGGTGACAATATGTAAGGAGAGAGCTGCACCTCTCTGACCCCATATAACCCCAAGGTAATTCCTTTAAAAAAATAGATTTTTTATTGCTTATGCTATTATAGTTGTCCCAATTATTTTCACCCCTTTATTCCCCACTGCCCTGCATCCCCATCCCACCAGCATTCTTCCCTCTTAGTTCATGTCCATGTGTTGTACATACAAGTTCTTTGGCTTCTCCATTTCCCATAGTATTCTCAACCTCCCCCTGTCTATTTTGTACATACAAGTTATGTTTCTTATTCCCTGTATCTTTTGCCCCATTCTAACCCCTCCCCCTCCCCAATGACAACCCTCATGTGATCTCCACTTCTGTAATTCTCTTCCTGTTCTAATTGATTGCTTACTTTGTTTTTGTTTTTTATTGGTTCAGTTGTTGATACTTGTAAGTTTGTTATCATTTTATTGTTCATATTTTCAATCATCTTCTCTTGCTTAGATAAGTCCCTTTCCATATAATAAGGGCTTGGTGATGATGAACTCCTTTTACTTTACCTTATCTGGGAAGCACCTTACCTGGTCTTCCATTCTAAATGATAGCCTTGTTGAATAGAGTAATCTTAGATGTAGATCCTTGCCTTTCTTGACTTCAAATACTTCCTTCCAGCCCCTCTTGATTGCAAGGTTTCTTTGGAGAAACCAGCTGATAGTATTATGGGTACTCCTTTATATATAACTGTCTCCTTTTCTCTTGCTGCTTTTAAGATTGTCTCCTTATCTTTTATCTTCGGTAATGTAATTACGATGTGCTTTGGTGTGTGCTTCCTTGAGTCCAACTTCTTTGGGCTTCTCTGAGCTTCCTCAACTTCCTGGAAATCTATTTCCTTTGCCAGATTGATGAAGTTCTCCTTCATTGTTTTCAAATAAGTTTCAATTTCTTGCTCTTCCTCTTCTGCTTCTGGTACCCCTATGATTTCAATGTTGGAATGTTTAAATTTGTCCTGGAGTTTTCTAAGCCTCTCCTCATTTATTTGAACTCTTATTTCTTCATTTTTTTCTGGCTGAATGTTTATTTCTCACTTCTACTCCAAATATTTAACTTCCTTCCCTCACTATTGGTTCCCTGTATATTTTTTCTCTATTTCACTTCATGTAGCCTTCACTTTTTTCTCTATTTTGCGACCATATGCAACTATTTCTGTGAGCATCCCGACTACCAGGGTTTTAAACTCTGCATCTGATAGGTTGGGTATCTCTTTCTCGCTTAATTCTATTTTTGGAACTGTGATCTGCTCTTTCATTTGAGCCATATTTCTTTGTCTCAGCACACCTGTTATGCGGTAAAGAACAGAGCATTAGGTATTCACCAATGCAAGGCAACCCACATTGCTGTGCAGTGGCTCTGTATGTGAGGGAGGGGACAGATAGAAAACAATGACACTTCCTCTGCTCTTAGCCAGCTTTCAGTCACTCCCCCTGCTACCCACTAGCAAATTGGGCCCTTCTGGTGCTGATAACCATGCAGGTGGTTTTGTGTATGTTTTAGGACCCTGTGGGTCTCTCCAGTGAACTCTTCTGTGAGTCTGAGAGTTTCTCCCACAGGTGCAACCCCCACAGGTTTTTATAATCATAAGTTTTGAGGCTTTATTTTCCCATGCTGCAAACCCTGGGTTGCATGCTCTGTCTCGCTCCGCGGTTGTTCCTCCCAGTTTTCCTGCATGCAAAAGTATGACGTCCCAGGCTGCCAGCTGCTTCCTTGCCACCTGAGTCTGCGAGCCTCAGCCTCGCCCACTCAGTCCACCAGCTGCTGCCTTACTGGGCATCCTCTCCACCCAGGCTGCCTAAGTGCACTCCGCCTACCAGTCTGAATGATGTTTCTTTCTTAACTCCTTGGTTGATGGACTTCCATACAGTTTAATTTTCTGGCAGTTCTGGTCATTTTTTGTTTTAAATTTGTTGTTGTCCTCCTTTGATTTGTGCAAGGAAGCAAAGTATATCTGCCTATGCCTCTATCTTGGCTAGATGTCTCAGGGTGATTCCATAACTGTTCTCTCAGACATCTCTGTAGTAGAAGCACACAAAACCCCTTCCCAGCACATATGTCCCATAACCTCATTTTCAGGTACAATTTTTCTCTTATGAGCTTTATTGATATTTTTCTAGAACTTTTTTTGACTTTACAAAACATCAGGTGCCACTCTTTATGTAAACATTTATGTATGTTGGGTAGGGCAGGCTTGCCACCTTTGTCCCTCTCTGGAGCCAAGGGTAGCTTACAGTGAGTGAAAAAGCATTTACCTTTTGTTAAATAAATTATTAGGCAGTAAAGATGGCCCAATCCAGTCTTCATGACTGTAGACCTGGAAGATTCCCATCTAAAAGAGTTCTCAGCCTGAACAAGAGTCTATATCCTGGCCTACTGATTCAGTATCTTGGTGAAATTGTTCTCTAGAGACAACTGGTTCTGGTTTTAACAAAAGATATTGACTGTAGGAAGGGAAGAAAACTCTTCACTGTAATAAAGGCCACACCTAACAGCCCAGAGCTAGTACAGTATTTCATGGAGAAACTCAAAAATTTTACTAATATTGTGAACAAGAACAGAATGCTCTTTTTTCCACATATTCAACATAGTACCGGAAGTTTGGGCCACACCATTTATGCAAGAAGGTGAAATAAGTTGTATCTAAATTGGTAAAAAAAGAAATAAAAACTCTCCTTTTTGAGAAGATGATATAATCTTATATTCAGAAAACCCTAGGGTTTCTGACACACCACACACACACACACACACACACACACACACACTTCAAAATAACAAATAAGGGAAAGTTGCAGGATGTAAAATTAACATTAGAATCACTTTCTTTTTTTACAACAATGAAGAATTTCAAAATGAAATTATGAAACAGTTCCATTTACAATAGCACCAAAAGACTAGAATATGTAGTAATAAGCCTAATTAATAATGTGGAAAATGTGTACACTGAAAACTACCAAATATTTTTAAACAATTTAAAATAAATACAAATCAATGGAAAAACAAACACATTAATTTATTGGAAGACCCCAAACTATCTACATATTTGACACAGTCACTGTCACAATCCCAAGGTCTTCCTGGCAGAAATAGAAAAATCCATCCTACATTTTATAAGGAACTTCAATGAAACACAAATTGTTGAAACGATTTTTTAAAAAGAAAAAATGAAGGAATCATAGTTCCTAATTTCAGCACTCACTGCATAGCTAAAGTAATCAAAACTGTGTGACACTGGCATGAAAACTTGTATTCATCAAAAGACACAAATAAATGGTTTCAATGAAAAGGCTAAGACTGCTCAATTGAGAAAAGACAGTCTTTTAAACAAATGGCATTGAAGATTTAAATAAATGGCATATCCACATGAAAACAAATGACATGTTGTTGTCTTATACTATACAAAAATATTAAGTCAAATTAGATCAAATTCTGAAGGTTAGAACTGAAACTTTAAAATGCTGAGAAAAAGTATAAGGAGGACCATTATGACAATGGATTTGGCAATGGTTTTATGATCATGACACTAAGAACACAGGCACAAAATAGACAAGTGGGATTTTGTCAATATGAAAAATTTCTCTTCAACAAAAAACACAATAGTCCCTAGCTGGTGTGGCTCAGTGAACTGAGAACTGGACAGAAAATCAGAGGGTTTGCCCATTCAATTCCCAGTCAGAGCACACCCTGGGTTGCAGGCCAGGTCTCCTGTAGGGTGCACATGAGAGGCAAACTCACATTAATGTCTCTCTCCCTCACTTTCTCCCTCCCTTGCCCTCTGCCCAAAATAAATAAATAAATAAATAAATAAATAAATAAAATCATTATTAAAAAACATATCAGATTGAAAGGTGACCTATGAAATGAGAGAAAATATTTTGCAAATCATATGAAAAATAAAAGGTTGATATTTAGAATATATAAAAATCTTTAACAACAACAATAATGACAACAAAAAATATGATTTTAAAATCAACAAAAAAAATTGAATAGACATTTCTCCATAGACTATACAGAAGTGGCCAAAAGTCACAGAAAAAGATGCTCAACACCACTATTATTTACAAAAAAATTAAAATCAAAACTTCTAAATTTCAATTCGTTGCTTGTGATGTTCAGTGTAGTTAACTTTGCTCTGCAGGAAAGAGAAAAAAATTCCCTGTGTGATATTGCTGATATCGCCAAAAGCTTCCTCAAGCACAGTTGGTACCTCTCACCTCTCAGTCAACTTGAGTCTTTAAAATAACAAGGCAGGACTGTATATCACAAGAAAATGCATGGGAATCAGAGCACTCAGAGAATGTATGGCCTACAGCTATATGTCTGGGGGAAAGTACAGACTTTCTCAGGTGTCAGTTCAGTATCAGTGTTGGTTAAGGAAAGACATAAGAATGGGAGTCAGAGACACCCCTGCACTTCTCCTGGTTCTTCACTGACCACCTGACTGTCTACCTAACCAGAAGCCTTTCCTTCTAGCTGCACAGACTCCTATTGCCCAGCTGAGGTGTGTTTCTGTGAAGCACTAATTCCCAGAACATCCTAGAGACTGGGTTTGAGCAGAAATAACACAAAGAGACCAGAAGAAAGCCAGTGGTCAGTTAACTACTCAGGCCTCTGGCCCAAGAGGTACATCAGGTTTCTCCAGGTGGGTTTGACTGAAATGAACCACTGAGCCAATCCTAGAAATAACTTAGCGAAGAGGAAAAAGGATGGGCAGAAGCTGATTATGGCAGCAGAATTGTATGCTCTGCCTTTGACCATTAAAGCCATTCTCTCTCACCTGAGGGCAGGTGAGGACTTGGGCAAATGTAAAATGAGTGACTTACAGCAAGTGGGGAACATGGACTTGCTGAAATTCTGGCACTTTGGGGCAGTTTGTATTAGGTGGCTATGAGATAGAAATGTGGAAATAGCTAAAATTCTTCTGTATGTGAAAGTTCTTACCAACCCAGAGCCTAAGATCAATTGCAAGACAGACTATTTATTAGAAAAAAAGAAAAGTATCTGAGACATGGGCCTTCATTCCTGGAGGAACAAAAAGCCAGTCACCAATGGTGAGAATTCCAAAGGAATCTGTATCTAGGTTCCAGGATCTACAGAGATTTTGGATCATTCATTTATGTATTCATTCATTCATTCATTCATTCATTCATTAAATCAGCATTTATTTCTCCCTAATTCATCAAAAGCAACTGCTTGTTACATGTTAGTCCCTGAGGTAGTTTTAGGGGTAGAGTAGGGAGTGAGAAGGCAAAGTCCTTTCCTTTATATCTGGTAGGTGTGACTGTACCTCAGTAGGAAACGAATAAGTAAGTGATGTCAAGTCCAGTGCAGGGAGGTGTGGATGGGCCATCTGAAGGGGATGCCTGGGTAATCTACACAGTGACTGATTGTTAGTGCCGGTAATTGTTTTCTAAGGAAAAATAGATTATTTATTCTTTTTTTCACTCCACAGACCAAAATGTATTCCTCTGAGCTGAGGATACCTAATAAAGAGGATCTGAAAGAATTCACTGGTTTAGAAACTCAGAGGTTCTATAATGTGGCCCCAGAGGTAGAGAAATTAAGTCTGTGGCTAAGACAGACCTCAAGTGACTCTGATCAGCTGCTCATGTTCTGTGGAACTGCTTTAGTGATGGTATCTCCCTGTTTCTCAGTGTATTCTCAATGAATATTGTCTGCCAGGTTGTCAGTGTACTAACTGTAAAATACTTACACTATCTGACCTAAATCTTGGGTTAGAAGAGCTGCTCAAGTAAGAGGCATCTGTTACTGATTGACTCCAACAGAGAATCCCCTGGGCTGATCCCTGGTGAATGAGGAGGTTCCAGGAGCATCTTTTTTTCTCAGTTTCTTTCTGGGGATGCTGATCATTTCTGAACTTTCCTGAGAGCCCCTACATAGTCAGCTATGCCCAAGGACATTGTCTAACTGTTCCATCCACACACAGACTCAGGTGATAGACCAAACTCCATTTCTGCCAAGATGTGCCTGTTGGGCATGAGCCCTAATGGGTGACTGGCTCAGGAGACTTGGGGTTTGGGCACCCATTAAACAGTTACACATTCAGCCCTTCTGCGGAAGCCAAACCCAACCTGGCATAGGTTCACCACAGTCCCTGGAGTCAAGATCTCTGGCACAGAGTTCTTGGGAAGGGGTTCTGGGCTGAGCTGTGTATGAAATTCATGGTCTCAGACCATGCTCTGAACTACTACAGCAGGGTCATTCTCAGGGTCAAGTTCCTAGGCAGGGGCTCAGGGCACTGAACTGAGACTGGTCTCCCTCTGCCAAGTTACTCTTATCACACTGATCCTTCCATCTACAGTAACTGTCTGAAGGGCTGCAAGTTTAGAAGGGAAATGAGATCTTAGGAAGTTTGTCTATAGTCTGTGTGTCCTGCATTAAATGTCAAAATCTAACCTGAAACAAAGAGCAGAGGGCAATGCAGGCAGATCCAGGATTATCAGTCCTGTGTGTGAAGCAGAAGTCACCCCACCCAACACCCAGATGTCAGAAATGTATGCTCACCATATACAATAAGGTATACATATCCTGTTAGCGTTCTTAAATGTGGACATTCCAGTACTATGGTGTATATTCCTGTGTCATTCCTGGTGACATTCACTAATATCAAGGACCCATCATAGTTTATTATCACATGTCCCTCTGCAGGACCTCTTACATGGTACAATGAGTTTTCCATAAGAAATGCAATTTTCCGACCTTTGTTCATACCTTCTCCTCTGTACCATTTGATGCATGCAAAGTTGGGGGTCTTACTGTCAAAAGGAAAAAGAATATTCTCCCCTTCATTAACATTTCCTTCGAAAATATGCAGTTCATCTGTGGTGGCCAGGCATTAGAAGTTTAAGAGTGATACTAGAAAAGAAGATCAATATTTGTATCTATGTTTTGAAATGGAAAGATGAGCCCTGAATCCTGAACAAGTCTCTTCGTCTCTCAGCCTTGGTCTACACATCTGTGTGTCTCCCACGGTCAAGGTCAACAGCATGGCCCCCATTATTTCAGCACCTCTGAAGCTTTTATTTTTTCTGTTTCAAATACTCTTCTTGAAATATTTCTCTTGCTCAACCATTCTTTTTTCAGACACTTTCTGACACTCAGGATCTTTTTGAAAGACACCTGTGCTGACTACTTTCTCTAAAGATTTTCTGCTTTCATTTTCTGGCCCTGCTCTGAATTTTCATGGCAATTGTGGGTACCTGACATCACACCTGGATCTTTCTCTGTCCCTCTCTCCTCTATGGAACACGGGCTTTCTGGTGGCAGGGCTTGTCTGATCTTGTACCTCCAGTGACTGTGACAGACTGAAAATACATGGGGTTGAATGAATAGGTGACCCCAGGGTCCTGTACCTCATTGGGGTTTTTGCCCATATCTGAGGTTAGTGGTAAAACAATTTCTAGCACCCATGGTTAAATTCTTCTCTGGAGTTTCCTGACATAAATCAATATTATTATCAGTTTTGATAATTCAAAACTCCATAATGTATAACAAGAAATGAAAAGCAATTAAGGGCTTTCTGACTCTCACGACTTCCAGATTACATTTTCCTCTTGCTGAGCCCCCTTCCTGAACCTATTCTGCTTCTTTCTCCTTCACCCTCAGGTCCAAACAGAAGCGTTCCCTCTTTCCTCAGAGCACTGGTCTCCTCAGCAGACCCCAGCCAGTCTCTGTGTCACATCCTTAGTCTACCCCAATGAATTATCTCCTACTTACCAACCAGCAGGAGCCCTTGCCAGTGGACAAGTCCTCTGTGGGTAGAGACTGAAAGGAATCCCAAGGTGTCTACTGCCTGCTCTGTGACTACCTCTTTGAGAAAAGCCTGAGGTTCTGTAAGGCTCACAGGCACCTCTGTCCAGAATGGTGCAATCTGCTGTATGTCCTATCTGTGTGCTAAGCTTTATTCTGTGACATGTTTACTATTCTTCTCATGTGAGCTGGGAGCAGGGTCTGGGCTCAGGACCCGCCCACTCCCTGCCCCCATTTTTGCCACTCTTTTCCTTTCTAATCAGTTCTGATCCCCTGTACACTTGTTCCCTGAGAAACCTGAGGTCTCTCAATACCACACAAACACACAGACACACATACACACAGGCACACTTACATACACACACTTGCATATGAACACACAGACATGAAAATCCACTCTCATGCTGAGCTTGGCAAAGCACAAGCCTGGGGTGTCCTGGTTGTGGGGTTCCCCCAGAGCTTCCTTTAAGGTGCATATTGGCTTTTCCCATATCCCTGTCTCTTTCACATTTGACTTTTCCCTTCAGAGCAGGTGTTCTTGAGCTAACTCAGAGATTCCTGTCACAAGAGTGTCACTCCTGCTGTGCATCGGATCACCTTTGAAACTTTCAGCATCATGATGACCAAGTGGCACCTTAAATATGAAGCTTCAACAGCTGTCCTGCTGTTGTGGGTTCTATTCAAAATGAGATGTCTTGATGTAAATTAAGAACGACTTCTCCTGCTCTCCTGTGCACAGGGGAAGTCTCCAGATCCTTTCAAAGCTCAGATTCTGACAGGGCAGGGCTGCAGTGGGTCAGAGACTCTGCATCTCAAGAGCTCTCAGGAGAGGTTGATCTTACTGGTCTTTAGGGTACACTTGCAATAGCAAGGCTGATGACACAACATGTATCCCTCAGGGGATGACCCACTCATGCCAGCATTGGCCTCTACTATGTCTTGGTCTTTGTTACATCAGTACCACACAGAAAATGCCAAGTGTCCTTAAAAATGGAGATTATTTCATTTTGTGATACAGAAACCCTGCTGGGAATTCATGCTGCTTGGTGTTCTCAAATGCTCTGAGAAGGTTTTATATCCTCCAAGCAGGAATGTCACAGAGATAAATCTGGGGGTTACAAGGGGTCAAGCCTTGTAATATTTGTAGAGGGTACGCTTCTTCTATCTCAGGTTGTCATCAGACTGGCTTTTGCTTCCAGAGACAAAATCTCAAAACTAGAAGTCTAAACAGGACTGACAGTTTGGTTGTGTGAAGTGGTAGGTATCCTGTATGTCCCAGGACTGGGGTGAAAAGTCAGGTGCCTGTGGGCTTCCTGGTCATGGAGGGATGGGTTCAGGTAGACCATTCCTCTCTATGTATGTTTATTGGGCCTGTCCTTGTGCTCCCTGGCTATTGGAACAACCTCTGTTTTCTGCCTGGGAGGCTTGCCCATGGATGATGCCAGGTATGGGGCAGAGAGCAGTACAGAAAACCCAGGGAGAGGAGGTGCTCAATGGCCCTGTCTGAGGGGGAAAAAATGGTGCTAATCTGTAAAGCAGTTTAATGAGTTTATCTGAGCCAAACTGACCTCATATGCCTGGGAGCATGTCTCAAATCCTGTGAAGAAAGGCAGTTTTGCAGCCTATTTCACACATTATAATAAAGGCAGAAGGTGAATAAGGTTGCATAAAATCCATTAGGAGACGAGAGAAAATATGGCAGGGAAATCTCTAGAACTGGAAAAAAGGCAAAATGCAGACACATATATATTTTTTTCATTGGTGGGCAGAGGATAATTAGCATTTACAGGACACAGAGAAGGTGTATGGGGACCAGACAACATAAAGGATGCTGTGGTCTCATACACTTGTCCCAGACTCTATGCCTTTGACAGGTCCAGGACACCAAATCATGCTGATGTGTCAAACGTATGCTACCCAAGATGCAAAAAAAAAAGAAAGAAAGAAAAAGAAAAGAAAAGAAAAAGAATCAGGGCTCACTTAAGGCAAAGACAGAGCTTTGCTAAGGAAAATATATGCCTAGGATGTAACAACTTACCATCACCTGGCCAGTTAGAAATTTCTGATCAGAATATCCTGTGAAGCTTTTCAAGCCTGCCATGTAAGTCATTTCTGTGCCCCTGTC